>UESW01004383.1:1281477-1339037 GCA_900491605.1 Calamus simplicifolius
CATTTGGTAACATAAAAGATTCACAATAGTAGGTAAGCAATAAGTATTTGCCCAATGCTGTCACTTTTGTCTAGGAGATATTAAATATTGACCACTATACCAGGAAACACTTATCTAGAATAGAAAACTTTTACATTTATGTAAGAATGTAAATATAAGCTAGTAGCTGCACTTGAAAGTTAAATAATAAAATAATATAAAAATACATCTATATACAAACACACATATATCATGTGCACTAGTGCAAGCATGTATGTACGCACATATAATATATATAATACCCATATATACATGTGTATATCATAGAAATTTTTAAGTTTTGTAGTTGTGTGGTAAGTGATGTATAAAGCAAGACTACATTCTACTGACAAAAGCATACATGCTACTACCATCCCAATTTTATGCCAATAAAAATTTTTAGGTTCACTTACAAAACTCAAGACAAGCATTAAAAAGACACCTGCACTTTTTTTTTTTCTCTTTTTAGATCTTAAACTATTGTCTCAAATTTGAAAAGATAGGAAAGCTATAGATCTACTTTGTAAACCATATTACATTAAAGCCATCGATGACTAAAACGTTTCATAGCCTGGATATCTAAATTTCAATGATACAAACATAAATATCACTAGATATGCTCTATCAGATCTTGCAACAAGGGATCTAATTTTGGCAACAGTAAGATTGGTCTCATTTAATGAACAAGATGGCATCAGATATTCAGTGAATTATTGCAGAAAGCAGCAATGTTATGCCTAAAGGAAAGTCACATGATCGACTTAAATATCTAAACTTTGTGCAGTACATTCACCAAAAGGATTCCAAAAACGTATCTTCTAACCTGGAATGGAATGAACAAGATGTTCTTCAACCCAAAAGAGATTCCTGATGCTTTGGAGTCATTAGCAACATTTTTGATCCAAAAATTCATGGTTAGAATGTATAGCAACTGGTGAGTTGAGAGGAGCTTATTTGTCATTGCTAGACAAGTGGTATATATATATATAACATGCACTAAAAAAATAATTATGCATGTATCTACCCGCACGTCTCCATATGAATAATATATTCATATATATTACATAAGGATTCTTTTGCTTGAATATATATCTATGAATATGTGTCGATACAGGTATATATGTCTGTCTTATGCATATATATCTATAAATGTACATTATATATTCATACAAAATATGCTTACTCAAAAGAATATTTTTTTAATAACTTATAATAAAAAAAAATCTAGCAATTTATAGAAAAGAAAATATGATCCTTAGCTGTTGGAAAATATTTTTATCTTTGCAAAAAGTCATTTCTAGAAATTGCTAGAGAGTTAATTTAAAAATTTAAATGCAAAATATAAATAAAATATAAAAAAGATCTTGCTAGTCGAGGTGTGTTAGACACTGCCCTAAGAGTCAGATTTTCACCCCTTCGTGCAAGTTATTGGCAATCTGTTCCTAAGGTACAACGATTTGGCTCGATCCGATCCTTCTACCATAAGGACGATCGCATGGAGGTGCAATCCAATGATTACCTTCAGATGCTCAAGAAATAATAACAAAAATATAATAAAAGAAAAGAATAATTTTATTGATTCTCTATCTTAATCTGAATCCTTGAGCTTATTTATAGGCTTAGCCCATAAAAGCTCCAATGGCTCGGCCCATAATGGCCTTAAAGGCCTGATAGCCCCAAATAACGTCAGAAATGGCTTACAAAATGAATGTTTGGACTGGATGTTGATGAACGTTGGCCCTCCAACGTTCACGCAAGGCCCTCTAACGTTCATAGCGTCACTCATGCGAGCAGAATGCTTGCATGAGTCAGTGAATGTCCGCAAGCGTTCTGCTCACTCCTTTTTATTTTATTTTATTTTATTTTTATACAAACTTTTTTCAACATTTTATTCTTTTAACATTTTCTGAATTTGCTAGAATGATTCTCTGAAGACTTTTGCTTTTGTGCTTATGATCATATTAAAAAATGAATAAGTTATAAAAAATTTAAAAATATAAAAATTTTAATAAAAATTTTAAAAATATGAAATGATAGCTTTAAATAGATGGATTCAAGTTTGATTTTTTGAAATAATATTGGAAAACACAGCAATCCTTCTTTGAAATCAAAATCAAAATTATTAATTTTAATTTTAAATATTTATTTAGATAGAATTCGATTCTATACTAATTTCACATCAATATTATGCTTAAAAGTTGAAGGTATAGCAGTGATACTTGGCATAATTTTGTTGTATGGCATATGTTTCTGTACTTGCTACCTAATAAGCTGTCAAGTCTCTCTTTTCAAATAGAAGACATTAGGGTAAGTGGTGAAATTCAATCAAATCATTAGCTGCATGATGTGTTGCAGATTTCTCAATGGAGTTAGTTGCAAACATGATTTTCTAAAATCTAAATCAGACTCACTAGTTCTAACCCTAAATATTTGTTTGGATGAAATTAGACTTTAATTTCAATTTCACCTGAAATTTTGAATCATGTATCAAAGGAATTTAAAATCCAAGCCTCCTAAATAAAATTGCAAATATATTATAGCCAACTATAACCCAACATATCCTTTTTTTTTTTTTTTTTACCCTGCTCTCATTTGACATCCATTCTATGTTTTTCAACCACACTAACGGGTGAGCCGGTCTCTGTATTGATATTTTAAACTATTTTTTATTAGATTTTGATAAGTCATAAGAGGTTCTACTTGTTATATTCAATAAAATTATTTTTCTTTTTTCTTAGCAAGCTTGATTTTGTAAATATCTTTTATATTTTTTTGATGCAATTTCAGCATGCTCATTTAAAATTTCAACCGACCCAAGCTTCTAATTTAAATTTAATTTTATATGAACTAAACATATAAGAGAAATAAATAATTTCAATTTCAATTCTAATTCTAATTATGATGCCAAATCAAATAGGCCTTATATCTTTATAAGCATTCATGGCATAGTGAGACCATAAACTAAAAACAAAGATTTCACTGTTTTGATCAAGAATTAAATCTTATTTTTTTTTTTTCTTGATAGTGGCACATTACTATCAATTTTTTTTAAAAAAATAAAAGGAACAAAAAACTTGCTGAATTTTATGCCACTTAATGCTTAAATGACAATGTTAGTCACACCATATCCCTTTCAACAATTCATTGGAACACAATGCTTAGTTTCTTAATTAAATTCAATATTTATTTAGCACTTATTTGATAAGTTCAAACTACAATTGTACTTTGCTTTTTTTTAAAAAAAGCAAATCAGGAGCAAGGAAAACTTTCTTCATGAGCAAACTTCATTAGTGCTATGAGAATTCATCCACTTCTTAAGACAAAAATTGCCCCATAGGTTAAAGTTGGCTATGATCTTATGAAGAATTGATGTTAGAGGTGACTTCTTTTAAGAAAATTCTCAAGTTCTCTCATTTTATATGTTATATAAATGACATGAGCAATTAGCCTTCGCAGCTTTCCTTTCAAAAGCCAGGACTTTCTTTCTTCCCTACACTTAGAAGGCTAGGGATCCCAAAATCAATCTAAAAAATAGGCATATGGGGAATGGTTGATCAATAGACTCCTAACTACACCCATATAGCATATATTCGGTACCACTGACCAATCTTTCTTCACTAAGTTGTTACTTACATATAGTTTATTATGTAGGGTCAACCAAAGAAATATCGTAACTTATTTTAGAATACAGGCTTTCGAGACAAAGCTGTAGAAGGATAATTGACTTCCCAATAATTAATAATTTTATAAAAAGAATCCATGCTATACCAATTATTGTTGTGGGGTTTCCACATTGGAATATCTGCTATTGGTGAACGATGAACGACGGAGGGGAGACTTTGGAGCTAATGTAGCTATGTATATTCTGAAGTTCTAATAAGGTTGGATAGATGAAGATTCTATTATTGAGTTGATTGGCTCCAGATCGATGCCCCTTATTCATACTTCTTGGTCGCTCACTCATACAAATCCTTAAAAAGATATGCGAGGAGAATAGTGGTCACCCTGTTATCCTTTCTGTTAGAAATCTATATTCAATAATTCATGATAAGTTTAAACAAAATAGACGAACAAGAAATAGAACCGTTTTTGGACAGAAGCTTGCTTGATTGCAATGTCCTAAGACAGAAATTTTTCACTCCTTCCTTGTGCTTAGTAGATGTGAGTGTCTGTCTTCCCAGACTGTCAATAATCCAAATTCTTAGCACTAGAATTTAGACTCTGGCAAACTGGAATTGTTCATCTCAGTATATGTGCTCTCAAAGATAGAAAAACGAAACTTCAATGCAAAAAACTCAGATTAAGTATTCAATTTATAGAAAATAGTTTGCCTTTTCAAAAGGACATGTCCTTTGACATTCAAATTCAAATTTTTGTGGCTTTTCGAAAAAATAGTTATATATATAACTACTTGGTAGTTATATTCAAGCCCAAGAACCACTAGAACCTACTAGCTTTGGTTCTTCTTCAAAATCAAAGACTTAAGGTTTTGTGTACTTTAAGCTTCTAGTCCCTTTTTGTTTTAACCAATGTGGGACTAAAGGTTTTCTACTCAAACGACTAAAAGTTTTCTATTCAAAATATATTTATTCTAACACTTTCAAAATCTGATGCTCTCCCTATTGCAAAGTCAGAATGACAGACTTCTAAAAGCCATTCAGATCTCTCAATATATCCTTTTATATTAGGAAAGCTTTCCATTCTCTTCCTTTCTTGCAAAACAATCAATACCTTTGCTAGTAAGTTCTAAAGACAAGTTTCAACCATGGGCTATTGTCTTCGCTTTGCCTATTAATAATTTCTAAGCTCATTTAGCCAACAAGGTCAAATCCTTTTTCTGAAGATTTTTGATGCCAAGTCCTCTATCCTTCTTATGTTTGTAGATAATTTCTTAGTTGATTGGATAGTGGAATCCATTGACCAACTCTTTTTTTTGCAAAGGAAGGCTCTCCTTGGTTTATTAATTTTTTAAAATATTTATGTAGAGAGTCTGAAGACCAATATAAAGTATGCTGAGAGTATCATAAGAATTAAGCAAGCACAACCTCCCTCTGATGGAGAGCAATTTATTTTTCTATGATGCAAACCTCCATTTAATCTTTAATATAAGTGGTAGTCAACACTGTTTGGGTAATCATCCATCACATAACGAGAGGCCAAGATATTTGAATGATGGTTTTTCTCTCTTACACTTAAGTAGAGTTGCAAAGGCAAGACGACCCTCTTATCCATATTTAAATAGATCATCAAGCTTTTATGGAAATTAATCTTGAATTTGGATACATTTTTAAAAATAAGGAGGGATTAACTATGATAAGACTCCTCTTTTCCATGGCACAAATTAAAAGAGTCATCATAAAATGAAGATTCTTACTATTGTAAAGACAAAGGGAATCTCCAATTTATTTAATTAGACCAATTGATCCAATCTGCTTTTAACAATCTGATAAGAACATCTTCCACAAGAATGAATAAACCAAAGAGAGTGGATCACGTTGACAGAGCCTTTGTATGCACATAATCCACCTCCTTAGGTAACCATTTACCACCATCTCTACTTTTGTTGAGCTAAAAAAGCAGATCATCTACATGATCTATTGGAAGGGTGTCACGCCCAGACCCAAAAATTTGAGTTAGGGTGACAACCACCGCATGCCATGCATGCAAGGCGTCCCGAATCATGACACTTAAAGGCAATAACAATATATAATTCAAGTCCATAGTATTAATACAAACCATAACTATAGGGTTTGGGCTACCAGCCCTACACACAAGTACCGCTGGGATTACATCAACATAATGATTTAATTATTTAATAGAAGCTCCATCTACCCCATATATCCATCTCAGTCCTGAGGCTCTGAAAAACATTGTGAGATTTACATGAGCTCATACTCAATAAGTAAGCTATTATAATATAATATAATCATATATCATTTAAGATATTATCATATCATTTCAAGATATTATCAAATCATTTCAAGTTATAATCAAATCACATTTACATATAAAAAGCTTCAATATTTCAAGATATTATCATATCATTTTAAGATATTATCAAATCACATTTTCATGTAAAAAGCTTCCAATTTCAAATACATTTATCATGCTATCAGAACATGCATATCATCAGCTCAAATAATTTGGAAGCTTAATTATACAATAAATACCAGAATATGCAATGTAAACAAACCCACTGTTTATATAATCATTATTTTATGGCCCTACACAACCAACTGGTACATCACTCTTAAATGTCCCTAAGAGGAAGGGTCCTGGTACCAGCATTATGCCATATCATAATCAAACAGAACACATCCTACATATGTGTGTCCTCCACATATCTTCCCTGTGGAGGTGGGTTTCGTATCATAATCATCAGAACATATCCTACAGGTGTGTGTCCTCCACATATCTTTCCTGTAGAGGTGGATCACATATCACTTGGCATTTCACATCATTTCATATCATATGAAACCGCGCGACACATATAAGTATATTTTAATGTCATTATCATAATTGTATGTCACTCATCATGCATCAACATAAGCATAAGTTTCTCACATCACATATACAATGGTTTGTACATTATTTAGCAATTGCATATAATCATCTCAATACTCAATAGTACCAACATATTTTGTAAGGTCAAAATAATTATTTTTGCACATACTCATATAAGCCATTTTTGCAAAATATTACTAGCTATCATAGCAAATACTCAATTGTATACTCGTGGTACTATTACCAAATTAAATATCAAAATTTCATTTTCTTCATTTCATAATTTCATAAATTAATATAATTACAATTCCAAAATCTACATATTAAATTATTATAAAATTTATTTTCCTTATTTGCATGTAACACGTCAAGCATCAATATTACCAATATATTTTGCAAAGTCACAATAATCACATTCTTCATCTTTTGCATATTTATAATTCTACTACTTTGTAAAATAATAGCAGTTGTATATAACCATAGCAAATACTCAAATGCATACCTATGGTACTATGTACTAATTTCAAAATAGCCAAGCCAAATATCAAAATTCATTTTTCCTTATTTCATAAATATACATGCAACTATAAATCCAACGATTTATAAAATAATTTATGAAATTATAATAATTGGCTTACTTACCTCAGTACGTAAATCCGAAATGGTAAACCAAGCTATTTAGACATCTGGTACCTACAGCATCATTTTACACAATTAATTCTCTAAAATCTGAATAATAAAGTGACCCTAAAACTCTACCCAAACTAATCCACGGGCCCAACTTTGGGCTCGAATATCTCTTAATATACATGCCCAAATGGAAAATGAAAATACCCAATAAATTAGAATCAACACTGATTTGGGCCATATATTTATTTTCCCACTCTCGGCCCAATACAGGATCCAAAATGCTGCCCAAAAAGGGCTCATAAGCTGGTCCAACAGGGCCCAAAACAATGCCGCCGCGGCCGGACCCCGCCTCCCTCTCTCCCTCTTTCTCTCTCTTTCTATCATTTGATCCACCGCAACCTGTTACAGTGCCGGCAGCATGACCGGCCACCATGGCCGGCCGGACTTCCACCGGATGCACGCCGGCGTCGGGGGAGGTCACCGACCACCACCCAGGCTCGGCGAGGTGGCGAGTACACCGTCGGGCCTGAACTGACAGCGGGAGCTGGTTCGGCTCTTGCCCAGGAGAAGAGCCAATTGGCTCTCTCCTCTCTCTCTCTCTCACCTCTGGTACCCATCGGACGCTGCCTCCAGTGCCGGTGGGGCTGCCGGCCAAGTCTCAGGTCCGGCGAGGCGATGGGCACGCCGCCGGACCCAAACCAAGATCGGCATAGGGGCGGTTCCCTGTCACAACATGCTCAGCGATCCCCCCATTCTCACAGCGATGAAATTAGGATGAAGGATTACCTGAAGAAGGTGCGCGCACCAGGATGATGGAGGGAGTCACCCTCATCTCCTTTTAATCTCCCACGCGACGCCTTGGATCAGAGAAATCGGATCCCAAACGCTACGCCGAGAGCGTAAGCGTTATCAGGAAACTCTCACCGTCAAGGCCCTGGTTCACACGAACCGATATTACATTCTCCCTCCTTATAAAAATTTCGGCCTCAAAATTGATACACTTCCATATAGAATCCAAATTTTCTATCCCATAATCAACTAGATTCTATTCAAAAGTCAACAGTCTTCGATACATCATTTATCTATATTAAGATACAAATAACTGTGGATATTTCTTTTTCATTTCCTCCTCAAGTTCCCAAATAGCCTCCATCTTAGAATGATTACTCAACTGCACCTTGATATAAGGAATGCTACGCCATCTCAGAACTTGATCCTTGCGGTCCCCGATGCACACAAGATGATCATCATAGATCAATTCTTTCTTAAGCTAAATTGGTTTAAGTTCTAACACATAGCGGGGGTCTGGAATATACCTCCTCAATCATAAAGATATGAAACACATTGAACACCCCAAAGAGTAATGAAGACGTGCTAAGCTATAAGCCACCTCCTTTATATTTTGATCAAAATCTCAAATGGCCTAATGTATTGAGGACTCAATTCACCTCTAAACACAAATCTCATCACATCATTAGTTAGTAAAACTTCCAAATGATCTTCAACCTAAAATTTCAAATCTTTCTTTTTGACATCAACATAACTTTTCTATTAACTATGAGCTACATGAAGCTGCTTTAATTAACGATACTTTTTCATAGTTATTAAACCAGCTCAGTATCCAAAATTGTCTCTCTGACTTCATCCCAATATAAAGAGAATCTACACCTTATATCATAGGCAACTTAAATGAATCCATTGAATATTGGCTTGGTAATCAATAAAATAAGCAATTTCACTAAGGGTAAGAAACTATACCAAGCACCTCACATAAGCTCGCAGTATATCATCTAAAATCTAATTGGTTCCTGCAGTTGTCCATCTGTTTGAGGGTGGAAGGCTGGATTGAAATTCAGCTTAATCCACTAAGCTTTATGAAAACATCTTCAAATTAGAAGAATGAGACAAATGGGTACAAACTCAATTTACTCAGTTTACTACTAAACCAGGAACAAATATTAAAATTTTTATCCCGCTAAAATTTCATCCTCGAAATTAAATGCCCACGGATTTTTGTACCATTATAGATACTCACTAGCAAACTTTTATTTCATTCCCAAGTACCAAAGTGACGTATCCCATTTCAACAATTAATTTGATCTTTCTACCAAATAAAATTGAATTCCTTAAG
The DNA here is from genome assembly GCA_900491605.1 of Calamus simplicifolius. NCBI lineage: Eukaryota > Viridiplantae > Streptophyta > Magnoliopsida > Arecales > Arecaceae > Calamus > Calamus simplicifolius. The sequence continues at coordinate 1,290,761 of UESW01004383.1, forward strand.
AAGTATTTCTTTCCTGTCATCCTTTTTTTTAAATACCTTAACTTCTCACAACACAATCATCATTAATATCATAGAATCCATTATATATTATGTCATACATTCTTAAGGTTAGTAACATATCACGTACTCTTAATTCCTCGATAAGACAATTCTAAATTCTTATGACTTAGATATAAGATAGTTTTCTTCCAATGCTCTCTCAACTCTTGAATAGTTGAATGTGCATTAATCATTACGACACTTATTTCAATCATCATAACATACATGGTTTCACTCTTGAATACTTCAAGCTAACATTAATGAACATTATGCAATCATTTATGATATCTTTCATAATTATCATAATTAACTAATTTAATTTCTTTGAATAATAGTGACATCATTAATCATCAGTATAATTAATTTATCTCCTTTATATTTATCTATAATACCACCATAACCAATCAATTTCTCTTGAATAGGTCAGTATATCCTTAATAAATATTGCAATTTAAATGATTCAAATCCTTGAATCAATTATTTTGTTACCAATGACTATCAAAATCACCTATAGATTATGCAATGTCTCATGCCATATCATGGCCAACTAAATTTAACCCTTTGAATATCTCAAAGTGACTTCACTGATTTAGCTCAGATAGATACATGACTTATAAGATCAATAACGATTGAAAATGCACTTACCATTCGAAAGACATAATTAGAAAATTATAGTGATCTCTCCATAATTTGAAAGTGATGTTAGATGTATCCTTAACCATAATCCATAATTGATAATAATCAAAAATAAAATCATCTCCCTCCTTTTTCCTAAAAATATTTATGCCACTTATAGCTGATTGATAATTTATCCATCATGGAGAAAGATATCTACTTAAGATTTATGAAGAAAGGTACAATAAGTAGGCACAATAAATTAATGAATAGATATCTTGATTTAGAAATCTATTAACAGATAAAAATCCTTATGAAATTCTTTATCAGGAAATTTATCTTATTCTTATTACTACTAAAATCTTTCACTTTCTACTATCAAAATATTTGATCATTTATAGCCAAAATCAGTTTTAAAGATTAATAGAGTCTACCACTCTCAAAAACTTAAACAGTAATTATCTCCGAATTTAAAACTTTGTATTCTTCCTAGATGGTCCATCATGATATAATATGCAGTCAACCACTTCATTAACATCAGTATCAACAATCTCCATATCTAGCAAATTAACAATCAGTTTTGAACAAGCAATATCCACAATAAAAGTTCTTTTAGTAAAATTTACTATATATACTTATCCATCCAGACTCAAATTCATTTTTTTAAGTACACAATTGTAATTGATCAAAACATGTAGTTAACTATTTCATTGCCCAAATATCATCAATATTAATCATCTCTCTAATTAGCAGATTAGCTCATAATCTTAACTTACAATATCAACAATGTAAGTTCTATAAATAAAAATTCATTGTATACTTCCACGTTCAAATTCAGATTTAATAACTCAAAATCCAAATATCTAACTCAATTGCAATATGGATATAATGATGTTATCTTAGTCATATTAGTCATCAATTGTAATTTTCAACTACTATATTATATTCCATATATTCATCTATCTTTTATTGCATATCCAATTAAAGTTTCATCTACCCATATTATTTAAAGGTCTGAAACGGCTACGAGTCATCTCCAACAAGGTTGATGGAGCTAAACCTCTAGAAGCCCCTTGGCCTCCCCGCTAGTCAAGATCACCAGCCTAGGGAGCCCCATTATATCATTGGTTTTGGTGCGATGGTTCATTCTTATTTCATATCAAATTCATATTTCAATTAATATCTTGATAAACTTTAAATTTCAAGCTTTCAAAGCATAATACCTGAAATTCCTTTAAAGTTATAATTGTCTCAATGTTATCCTAGTATTTTGTCTAGAGTGTCATCATGTATATGTCCCTAAGGTCATAACCTAGGCTCTGATACCATTAAAGCTGTCACGCCCTAGACCCAAAAATTTGAGCTAGGGTGACAACCCGCCGCATGTCAGACATGCAAGACGTCCCGAATCATGACACTTAAAGGCAATAACAATATATAATTCAAGTCCATAGTATTAATACAAACCATAACTATAGGGTTTGGGCTACCAGCCCTACACACAAGTACCGCTGGGATTACCTCAACATAATGGATTTAATTATTTAATAGAAGCTCCATCTACCCCATATATCCATCTTCAGTCCTGAGGCTCTGAAAAACATTGTGAGATTTACATGAGCTCACACTCAATAAGTAAGCCTATTATAATATAATATAATCATATATCATTTAAGATATTATCATATCATTTCAAGATATTATCAAATCATTTCAAGTTATAATCAAATCACATTTACATATAAAAAGCTTCAACATTTCAATATATTATATCATTTTAAGATATTATCAAATCATATTTTCATGTAAAAAGCTTCCAATTTCAAATACATTTATCATGCCATTAGGACATGCATAAGCTCAAAATAATTTGGAAGCTTAATTATACAATAAATACCAGAATATGCAATGTAAACAAACCCACTGTTTATATAATCATTGTTTTCTTATGTGTCCCACGGCCCTACAACACCCAACTGGTGCATCACTCTTAAATATCCCTTAAGAGGAAGGGTCCTGGTACCAGCATTATGCCATATCATAATCAAACAGAACACATCCTACTGATGTGTGTCCTCCACATATCTGTCCCTGTGGAGGTAGATCACGTATCACTTGGCATTTCACATCATATGAGAACCGCGATGACACATATAAGTATATTTTAATGTCATTATCATAATTTATGTCACTCATCATGCATCAACATAAGCATAAGTTTTTCACATCACATATACAGTGGTTTGTACATTATTTAGCAATTGCATATAATCATCTCAATACTCAATAGTACCAACATATTTTGCAAGGTCAAAATAATTATATTTTTGCACATACTCATATAAACTATTTCTTGCAAAATATTACTAGCTATCATAGCAAATACTCAATTGTATACTCATGATACTATTACCAAATTAAATATCAAAATTTCATTTTCCTCATTTCATAATTTTAAATTAATATAATTACAATTCCAAAATCTACATATTAAATTATTATAAAATTCAATTTTCCTCATTTGCATGTAACACGTCATGCATCAATATTACCAATATATTTTGCAAAGTCACAATAATCACATTCTTCATCTTTTGCATATTTCTAACTCCACTACTTTGTAAAATAATAGCAGTTGTATATAACCATAGCAAATACTCAAATGCATACCTATGGTACTATGTACTAATTTCAAAATAGCTAAGCCAAATATCAAAATTCCATTTTTCCTTATTTCATAAATACATGCAACTATAAATCCAACGATTTATAAAATAATTTATCAAATTATAATAATTGACTTACTTACCTCAGTACGCAAATCCGAAATGGTAAACAAGCTATTTAGACATCTGGGTACCTACAGCATCATTTTACACAATTAATTCTCTAAAATTTGAATAATAAAGTGATCCTTAAAACTCTACCCAGACTAATCCATGGGCCCAACTTTGGGCTCAAATATCTCTCAATATACATGCCCAAATGGGAAAATGAAAATACCCCAATAAACTAGAATCAACACTGATTCGAGCCATATATTTATTTTCCCACTCTCGGCCCAATACAGGGCCCAAAATGCTGCCCAAAAAGGGCTCACGAGCTGGCCCAACAGGGCCCAAAACAATGCAGCCCACTCGGCCCATGACATCATCTTCTCCCCTGCTCCCTTGTTTCATCCGAAACAGGGGAGATTATGCCGGCCAGGGCCGCCACCGGCCACAATCCGGGGTGGCCCGGCCGGCATCGACCGGCTCGAGCTGGCTACCACTGCGGTCGGACTCCCGCCTCCCTCTCTCTCCCTCTTCTCTCTCTTTCTCTCATTTGATCTACCGCAGCCTGTTACAGTGCCAGTGGCACGGCCGACCACCATGGCCGGCTGAACTTTCACCGGACGCACCCGGCGCCGATGGAGGTTGCCGACCACCGCCTAGGCCCAGTGAGGCAGCGAGCACGCCGCCGGGCCTGAACCGACAGCGGGAGCCAAAGGCTCCCGCCCAGGTGGAGAGCCAATGGCTCTCTCCTCTCTCTCTCACCTCCGGTACCCCCGGACGCCGCCTTCGGTGCCGGTGGGGCTGCCGGCCAAGTCTCAGGCTGGCGAGGCAACGGGCACGCCGCCGGGCCCGAACCAAGATCGACACAGGGGCAGTTCCCTGTCACAGACACTGTCAGCAATCCCCCCATTCTCACAGCGATGAAATTAGGATGAAAGATTACCTGGAAAAGGTGCACGCGCCAGGATGATGGAGGGAGTCACCCTCCATCTCCTTTTAATCTCCCACGCGACGCCTTGGATCAGAGAAATCGAGATTCCAAACGCTATGCCGAGAGCGTAAGCGTTATCAGGAAACTCTCACCATCAAGGCCCTGGTTCACACGAACCGGGTATTACAAAGGGAAAACCATAATTTACCAACTCTTCCATAAAAAAAACTCTAGCTGACTCTATTAAATACTTTCTCAAAATCGAGCTTGCATAGAACTCCTAGGGTGCCAGACCTCCTATAATATAATAACAGTTGATGGGCTGAACTAAAATCCTCACTGATGGGCTTTTCTTTAATAAAAGCAAATTGATCTTCATCTCTTGCTAATTTGAATGCTAACATTTAAAGATGATTTTGTAAAAACCATTAACGAGATTGATGGGTCAAAGATCATGCATAGAAAGAGTTTCTTCCTTCTTAAGAACCAGAACTATATAAGTAAAATTCAACCTTCACATAACATGAGAAACCCTATGGAAATCATGTAGAAGGATCATGATATCATCATTGAGTAGATCCCAATATCTTTGATAGAATTTAAAAATAGAAATCATCTACATCCAGTACTTGGAGGCTTCCAACAAGAATATAGTCACTGTAACTTGTTCTAGGGAGAAAGGCTCTATGAGAGTGCTTAAGTCAACTAGAATTGGACTATAAAGGAGGTTCCAGTTCTAGGGAGAAAGACTCTATGAGAGTGCTCAAGTCAACTGGAATTGGACTATAAAGGAAGGTTCTAGTCAATGATGGTCAACGATAAGGAGGCATTAGCAAATAGTTTTTGAAGAAACCATGTAATTCGGATGAATGTGCCTTTAGTTATTAAACTAACTCCCTTGTCATCCACCAAATCTAATTATACCTTTTATGCCTAAGAGCAATCTTGTGGAAGAAGATCGTATTTATCTCTCTCTCTCTTTAAGCCATATAATTCTTGACTATTGTTTCCAAAAAAAACTCTTTCTTTTCATAAATATCTATTAAGGAATTCTTTAGTATCCTTCTGATGTGGAGCTCTATCGATCATAGATCAACCACCTCCTCTTTTCTACCAAGCAAACTATTATCATGGAGCAGCTTTTATTTAATTTCTTTACTTATGTTTGTTCTATAAGAAGACCACTTCCTCAATAGTACTGCCTCTACTCTTTTGAGATATACGGTCTATGTTGCTACACTACTTTGACAATGCCTCAAGTTTCTCCAAAAAGTCTCCAACAATAGAATCAAACCCCTTCTCATTCATCCACCAAATTTCAAGCTTGAAAATTTTAGTATGTGAAGGTACCGCAAACTGAACATTATAATCGAAGGTAATGAGATGTGATCTGAAGCTACACTATCTAATTAAGGCCTCATGGAAAAATACTAGGAAGATATTGTCTTATTCCAATGAAAAAAGAATCAATCTAGCAGGGCTAAAGAAGATCCAGATTGTCCCTTTTGCCCTAAGAGAATGCTCCTCTTGACTGCTTAGATTTTGATTATATTGAAGTCACCTCTTACTGGTCTTGAGAAGTCCGTCAATTTCAAGAAGAAATCATTCCTTACAGCTCGATCATGAAGCCTATATACTGATGTGATGACAATACTCTTCTTTAAAGACTTATAGTTTAACTCCACAATTGTAGGGAAGACTTTAATCTCAGATCTTGAAAAAGCAAATACCTCAAGGTTTCACCCCGGTAAAAATCCTACCAATAGAACCATTGGCATCCCAATGAACCCAAACTACAATTTTGGCGCTACTAATACCCTTGTATCCCATGGTTTCATCCTTTCAGGACAGGTTCTACCAAGATTGTTTTGTGAGCATTTTTGACTCTTGGGATTTCTACTTAATTTTCAAAGTTTAGTTCAATTAGCTCGGAGTTCCAATTCCTAGCCATACTAGAAACCATTTTCTCTGAGAAGGTTCAACCTTAGCCAACAACTTGAGCTCTCTGCCTCTATCTTCATGAACAGGTTTCATCTAAGAGTAACATTCTAAGCCAAAATAAATAGAAGATAAAAGTTCTAATTTTATCAAGGTCATGCTTAATATTTTAGTCATTTTAGCTTATATAATGAGCCTTGAACTAATCTTAGAAGGGGTTCAATTTTGTTTCTTCGCTTGAATATAATTGTGCCATGCGGCATCAATGGTTTGTAAATCGATATCCAATCACATTTAAGGGGGATAAATTTGGAGTTTTGAAGTAACGGTAAAATATTCCTGATCTAGTTTGTAAGAACTTATTCATAAAAATAATCTGCATAATAAAAAATTTTCATGAATAGAGTGGCTATATTTTAATAGAATATGACGTCTATTATTAGGCCTTTCAGTTTGTTGCAAGAAAAAGTCTTGTTGCACCACATCCGATGCAACAGAGGCTGCAATCAATCTGGCGATTGATCCGCACCATGTACGCGCGCATGTGCCAAAAGTAAAAAATTCATTTCTGTTCTTGGCACGTGTGTTTACACGCGCCGTATACCAATCATCGAGCATGATGTGCGTGAGCTATACTGCATCCGGCGTACAAGAACTTTTTCTTGTCACAATCTATAGACATTCATGCTGAAGAACGATGAGGAGATGGCACGGTCGGCCCACAAACATACCTAGCTGTCGGCGTTTGAAGTCCAGGCCATGCCAGGCCCAGTCGAAACTTCATTGGCTATGGGCTTCCAGGTTCAGCCCATCTTCTTTCAACCTCGACTGTGGGAGGCGAGTTTGGTGCTATGGTTGTATAAGCACCATTTTTCACGCAATTAGTTGCTACCATGTTGACGTTATTAGTCTCATCTAATTTCTTGTCTTTCTTTGCTTTGTTAAGCCCCCTAGTTGCATCTCTTATATAGATACATTGGAGAGTAGATGCATCTATAGCTCATCAAAGATTCGTTTGTTGATCATTTTGAAATCACCTTATTAACTCTAGATCAATTCTAATCCTCAAGTGATATAATCTTCAATGATCAAAGCTTAGTGTTAAGTATAATTTATCACAGTAATTAAGAATCACTAGCGATCTAATATCAACATATTTGATATGCTATAAGAATTCAAAATTATTAATCATAAAATATAAAATTACTCCTATCATATTTATATTATATTATTATAACATATATAATATTGAAGTATATCATATATAATACATAAACAAATATTAAATTATAATATTATATACATAATATAATATAGTAAAATATAATTTGATTTAATAAATTATAAGATAATATAATGCATTATAATATATTGTAGTATAATAATATATATATTAATTTATATAATATATATATAAATTATTGCTATTGTAATATATTTATTATAAATATGAAATATTTTATTCTATAGATTTTAGTCCAAGTGCATCGAAGGGAATGATTTTAGATCATCATAACGACAGCGATAGGATCATCTTCTTGGAAGATGAGTCATGAGGTGAAGATAATCTTGAATTATTATCATACAGAATTATTTCAGCGCAACCAATCAAGATGACTCCATTATCATTTTACGAATCGCTTCACACCAAACATCCCCTGAAGAGCGATGTAGCTGCTTGTCGGCATTATGGAATAGAGACGTTGAAGTTATGTTTTGCGTGCTTTGGAGGCGAGACCACCGAAAACTTCACTAAAACGTGAGATTTACGGTACGTAGCTGTTTGGGACGGACTAGTCATCACCTTTTTAGTTCATTCTTTGTCCCATTGGAAAAGATGACCTTGACAAAGATTTAGCGAACAGTGGCCTTCCGTTGTGCTCCAAATAAATGCCAAGTGGGCCGATGCCAATAGAGAGCCTCTCTTTTCGTTTATTTTAGGAAAAGTTTTTGTACATCACTTTCGGTGCAGCAAGTTCTATGTGGACTGTACCGCTTTTTTTTATTGGTCCATATGGATCCCATGTGGTCTGACACGATGGGACAGAATAGTAGAGAAATAATGTTACTTTTTGATCGTACATCCATTAAAAGTCGTTCAGCCTTTCACAATTGATGTGCCGACGAAAATGCATTTTCCCTCCAACCTACTTCAACCCGCCATCTTATCGGAAGAGAGGAATGAATCATCGGAGTGAGGATACCAAAGACGTCGAGGGCATCGACGGCGTCTTCGGCGTGGGAATCCTTCGGGCGAGCAACCCTCTCCTTCTTCGCGTGAACCACCGGGTTCGCGTTGATCAGCCCTAGCGTCATCTCTTCCCTGTTAACTTCCTTTCCCCCTCCCTCTCTCGCTCGCTTCTTCCACCACAGTCAAAGCTCGCCCTAGTTCAAAACCCACGACACCCTAGTTCAAAACCCACGACACCCTAGTTCATAACCTACGACACCCTATTTCAAAACCTTAAGACAAAGCATCAGTTCAAAACCCACGACACCCTAGTTCAAAACCCACGACACCCTAGTTGGAAACCCACGACACCCTAGTTCAAAACTCACGACACCCTAGTTCAAAACCTTAAGACAAAGCATCAGTTCAAAACCTACGACATCCTAGTTGGAAACCCACGACACCCTAGTTCAAAACTCACGATACCCTAGTTCAAAACCTTAAGACAAAGCATCAGTTCAAAACCCACGACACCCTACTTCATAACCCACGACACCCTAGTTCAAAACCTTAAGACAAAATATCAGTTCAAAACCTACGACACCCTAGTTGGAAACCCATGACATCCTAGTTCAAAACTCATGGCACCCTAGTTTAAAATCTTAAGACAAAGTATCAATTCAAAATCCACGATACCCTAGTTCATAACCCACGACATCCTAATTCAAAACCTTAAAGACAAATGTTTTAAGGTTTTACTCATCATTCTAGCCATCGCCGTGTTGGTGCTTTGCAAGAGACGTCGGGCAAAGCCTGCGCCGAAGCCAAAGGAGAGCCCGGTCTCGTGGTTGCCGTACCGGTCGGACGGTGCCAATTCCATTGGCCTTTCGAGCAAGTTGACTGATGGAACAGCAGCGAACGCCTCACCGAACTTCAATCTGGGTCTCAATATCCCCTTCGCCGAAATCAAACGGGCCACAAACAATTTTGATGAGAAGTTCATTATCGGCACTGGTGGATTCGGAAAGGTCTACAAGGTAACTCTGAGGGACGGCACCAGAGTTGCAGTGAAAAGAGGAATGCGGGGGTCGAGGCAGGGCTACCCAGAATTCCAGACAGAGATCATTGTCCTGTCTCAGATTCACCACCGCCATCTCGTGTCACTGATTGGGTACTGTGACGAGCGGTCGGAAATGATCCTAGTGTATGAATACATGGAGAAAGGGCCGCTGAGGAGGTACTTGTATGGCTCCAACTTGCCGTGCCTTTCATGGAAGCAGAGGCTGGACATATGCATCGCCGCCGCCAGGGGCCTCCACTACCTACATACATGCCACTCGCATAACATCATTCATCGAGACGTCAAGTCCACCAACATTCTGCTCGAAGAGAACTATTTGGCCAAGGTCTCCGACTTCGGGCTCTCAAGGTTGGGGCCTTCTTATGGGGAAACTCATGTCAGCACCGGGGTCAAGGGAACTTTGGGTACCTGGATCCCGAGTACTTCAAGGTCCAGAAGCTCATTGACAAGTCCGATGTGTATTCTTTTGGAGTGCTGCTCTTCGAGGTGCTCTGCGCGAGGTTGTGGGGAAGATCAATACGAATTCCCTGGCGAATTCCCTTGATCGACCAGAACTGTCGAGGGAGGAGCTCAACCTGGCGGAGTGGGCGCTGCACTGGCAGCGGAGAGGCCAGCTCGAGAAGATCATTGACCCGAGGCTTGTGGGGAAGATCAATGCGAATTCCCCGAGGAAGTTCGGCGAAACAGCAGAGAAGTGCCTCGCCGAGTATGGCGATGATAGGCCTACCATGGGGGATGTGCTCTCTAACTTGGAGTATGCTCTCCAGTTTTGAACTAGGATGTCATGGGTTTTGAACTAGGGTGTCGTAGGTTTTGAACTGATGCTTTGTCTTAAGGTTTTGAATTAGGGTATCGTGAGTTTTGAACTAGGGTGTCGTGGTTTTGAACTGATGCTTTGTCTTAAGGTTTTAAATTAGGGTGTCGTGGGTTTTGAACTAGGGTGTCGTGGGTTTTGAACTGATGCTTTGTCTTAAGGTTTTGAACTAGGATGTTATGGGTTTTGAACTAGGGTGTCGTGGGTTTCCAACTAGGGTGTCGTGGGTTTTGAACTGATGCTTTGTCTTAAGGTTTTGAACTAGGATGTCGTAGGTTTTGAACTAGGGTGTCGTGGGTTTCCAACTAGGGTGTCGTGGGTTTTGAACTGATGCTTTGTCTTAAGGTTTTGAACTAGGGTCTCGTGGGTTTTGAACTAGGGTATCGTGGGTTTGAACTGATGTTTTGTCTTAAGGTTTTGAATTAGGGTATCGTGAGTTATGAACTAGGGTGTCATGGGTTTTGAAATAGAGTGTCATGGGTTTTGAACTGATGCTTTGTCTTAAGGTTTGATCTAGGGTATCGTGGGTTTTGAAATAGGGTGTCATGGGTTTCCAACTAGGGTGTCGTGGGTTTTGAACTAGAGTATCGTGGGTTTTGAACTGATGCTTTATCTTAAGGTTTTAAACTAGGGTGTCATGGGTTTTGAACTAGGGTGTCGTGGGTTTCCAACTAGGGTGTCATGTTTGTCTTAAGGTTTTGAACTAGGGTGTCGTGGGTTATAAACTAGGGTGTCATGGGTTTTGAACTAGGGTGTCATGTGTTTTGAACTGATGCTTTGTCTTAAGGTTTTGAACTAGGGTGTCGTGGGTTTTGAACTAGTGTGTCGTGGGTTTCCAACTAGGTGTCGTGGGTTTTGAACTGATGCTTTGTCTTAAGGTTTTGAACTAGGGTGTCGTGGGTTTTGAACTAGGGCGAGCTTTGACTGTGGTGGAAGAAGCGAGCGAGAGAGGGAGGGAGAAGGGAAGTTGGCAGGGAAGAGATGACGCTAGGGCTGATCAACACGAACCCGGTTGTCCACGCGAAGAAGGAGAGGGTTGCTCGCCCGGAGGATTCCCACGCCGAAGATGCCGTCGATGCCCTCAACGTCTTTGGTATCCTCAATCCGATGATCCATTCCTCTCTTCCGATAAGATGGCGGGTTGAAGTAGGTTGGAGGGAACGGGCATTTTTGTCTGCACACCAATGGTGAAAGGCTGAACGACTTTTAATGGATGTACGATAAAAAGTAACATTGTCCCCCCTGCTATTCTGTCCCATCATGTCAGGCTACATGGGATCCATGTGGACCAATAAAAAAAAATGGTGCAGCCCATGTAGGACTTGCTGCACCGAGGGCGGTGTACAAAGACTTTTCCTTTATTTTATGGGTGATGACGTAACGTTATGCTTAGGATTCTCTGGCCTAAAAATCAGGCCTTGAAAGCCTAGCAATAGTTACCATGAGACCAACGAGTCATCGGGCCTTTTCATGGCCCAGACTTTTGAAATCTAAAAGGGATTTCCAGTAAGAAAAAAACTTGCTGTACGGAAGAAAAACTTTTGATATTTAAAATAGATTTTTAATAAGAAAAAGACTTACTGTACCATTCTTTGATGCAACAAGCATGCATCAATCAAACGGATTGGCCATCTATGCATGCTGGCACTCATGTGATGCGCGATAAGGCCCATTAGGCTTGGTATGCATGGGTAATCAATCAGCATGGTTGGTGCATGCTTGCTGCATCGAAGGACTATGTAGCAAAACTTTTTCTTCCAGTAAATCTAGATAACTAGTCCATCTTGACTAATTTGTAGGCTGATTGTTATGTTTGCTATCAATGCGCGGCGTAAGGTAGCTCATTTATCTTGAACCAAGCATAAGTGAGGCATGACTAGTTCCAGAGGTATCTCAGCTTTAGTATATACCTTTTGAGCCACTTCCTCCAATTTTCATAACCATACACACACACTTCCACACAAACTATTAAAGTAGATTGCATAAATCTTGAAATGCACAAAAAAAAAAGTTGTGGCTGTCTTATTGTAGTTATTTCCTCATATTACTCAGGCAATCTCTTTAATGTTTTTCTATATTGGTAGATATAATTTTCCTATGATATTATTATATATCTTTCCTTGTTAGGAGGATTTAACAATCTCTCTATAATATTATTATATTTTTTCTTTCTTAGTAGATCGTACCATCTTTATGATATTGTATCAAGGATTGATTAATACTTTTATATAAATGTATAGCATATTCAATGAAGTTATGACAATTTTCTTCTCCTCAAACTTCCCATATACATGCATAAAATACTTTTCGTAGTGCAAATTATATTAGTCTTTAATAAATGAATATAGAAATATTTCTTTTCTATAAATAATAGTAAAATCATATCTAACAGGCTGTTGATTAATTAATATTATTTTAAGCTTCACTGAGATGAGCTTGCGTAAGTCGAGCCTGATTATAATTTAGATTGCTTGCTAGTAGGATTAGTCAAATACAAGATAAATATTAAATAAACTTAAACTTCTTGATGCAGATTTTATTATCCTCTAGCAAGATATCATGTGGTAACTGAATCCACATAAGTTGAGTGAGTCAATGTGCTAAATAGGTTAACGCCCACTTAGTCTAATATGGAATGGCCTTCAATGAATTTGAGATGGAAAGGAATTCCAGCTGTTATAAAATTTCACACCAATCAAGGTACTCTACGGCTATATAAAATTTACAAATTTAATCTAACCTAAGAAATTCTCTCTTTATCTTTGAGAAATCCTAAGGCTCAAAGCATTCATTTAAGCCACCGCCATCAAAAAATCTTTTAATGACTTGAGTCTTACGGGATCCCTACTGAGGTAAACCCTAGCATCCTTCCTCTTTTGCTTCCTTTTTCCCTCTTCAGGCTTCATTGTTGACTTCACTGGTCTCTTCATTTGTGGTGGTGCTAATCATTTCATTTCGCTAGTTCTTTCTCTTCTTGGTCTTATCATCAACTTTTTGTTGCTATTAAAAAATGTCACTAAATTTAGGTCACATTAGATGGCAACGTTTGTAGGGAGAAAAGCCGAAACAATGCCACCAAAGGCCAACAGGAAAGCCTCTATTAGCAATAACCTAACTACTCAAATAGGATTCGAGTCTAGATCATCATGGTTGAGGCCAACCAATTCAAGGAATGCAACCGCAGGTCTAGAACCTAACCATATTGGTCTAAAACTTAGTTCTTCAACAAATATAACTGGTGTCCGTTTGTATCAAAATAAATAAATAAATAAATAAATAAAGGAAACAAATACAACTGGTGTAACTAGTGTAAAGAGGATTGCAAACTCTTTACACCTTTCTAAAGCGAAAGAAGGCACAAGCAGTCTAAGCCTAGAGTTTATGGCATTCATATAGATGCATAACCTGTTAAAACAATGATTACAAGCCTTTCTTTCTTTTGAAAGACACTGATGCACACCTCTAACGAGACTTTAAAGAAAAGCTTGGTCTTATCTAAAGTTCTTCTCGGATCTTAGAAGCCTCATCAAGGGTGGTGTTAGCATAAAATAATCTGCAAGTGCACAGAATCGTAACAAATGGTAAAGTATTTTTAGAAATAGATGTCGAACCCATAGAGATTAATTATGTTATTGAATACCAAAATTTACTAATTAATTACTATTTAAAAAATAAATATAAATAAAACGTTCTACTATAAAATTATTTAATTTAAAAATTAACAATGTGTGAAAATTTAAACATGTAAAAATATGATAAGAAAAGATCTAGAACGATTGATTTCACCTAACAATTTTCACATAATTTATTCTTCATAATTATTAAATTCTAATATTTTCATGTTGATGATTAAAATTTTCTTAATTATTCAATATCTTGCCTCGAACAATATAAAAAATCTTCAATTAACAACTCCATATCTCTATGTGAATTTAATTAATTGAAGATTCATTACGTACTTTAAATTTTCTAAAAAATCATATTAATCATGGTAAAGTTCTACTATTGCTCAACTAATGGTGTTTTAATTTTACATCTAAAATTACAAATCATTTTTCGGCCTCATTGTAGTTTAAGTGATCAAACAATAATAATAATAATTCAACACTTAATCATGAAATTATTAAAATAAAATAACTAATAAAATAAATTATGTTCCTTGCTAAATTACATTAATACTATAGAAAAGAAAATTTAGCTCATAATAAAATTAAAATAATAAAATTTATATTTTTATTGAAAGTAATTAATGAATACGTAGAATAAGAATAAAATTTTGGATGACATACAACTTTGACGTGTTGAAAATGCTGCTAGCTTTCCCTCGTTGCGGGGATTCTGTTGGAGATAGGGGTGTAACTCGGGCTCATGAAACTCGGGTTTTTCTCAACCCTAACCCTAACCCTATTTATAAAATGTCAACCCTAACCCTAACCCTAACCCTATTTGTAAAACCTCAACCCTAACCCTATTTTTAAAAATCGGGTTCGGATTGAGTTTCGGGTTGAAATTCGGGTTGATAGGAAAAAAAAAAAATATGACAATCTGAAACAAACAAGCTTAACATTGCACAAATAAGCTAAAGTTTGAAACAAATAAGCTTTATATTGTACAAACAAGCTGAAGTTTGAAACAAACAAGCTTCACATTTCAAATTATATGTTTAAAAATATACATCTTTTACATAAGACTAAACAAAAAAAAGTACATTCTTAAACCAAAACATATTCAAAGTAATTCAAATGTTGCATAACATTTCAATAGCCACCATATGCATTGATGAAGTCACCTTTATCCTTCGGAAGCAGAAAATATTGAGACGATATAAAGAGCCAGTTAGAAGACCACATAAGTCTGGTATGAGAGATCTTTTCCAAGTAGCGAGACTGCATTCGACATCCAAAGCTCTCTGCTTTTTTACTCATCACTCCTTTCCTAGATGTTTTAGTTTTCTGCTCATCACTTCTTCTCGGATGCTTTCATAAAATTTTGGCAAACTTAATATTAGAAGTTACAAATGTCTCAAAGAAGATAATTAAAAAAAATAAAGATACTAGTTTGGCCCACCAACATTACATGATAAAATGCAATGGTTAAAGGTATATTGCTCATTTTAAAAGGTAATGAAGATTCTGATGGAATGTTCATACCAAGAATCATCACTTCCACAAAACTATTGTCAGCTCTACATACTTTAAACCTAACAAACAAAGCTAAATAATCACTTTCACAACACCAGTGGGCCAGCTGCTTGTGGCTTTGTGGGTTCGGGTTTTCTTGGGTTCGGGTTGACTGCAACCCTAACCCGGCCCAAGTTGCAAATCGGTCCGGGTTCAACCCGGATCCTTCGGGTTTGGGTTAAGCAAATTAGAGTTTGAGTACTGCTGCAAATCGGGTTCTGCGGACCGGGTTCGGATTGAACCCGGCCTAAGTTGCACCCCTACACTTGCTCTCAAGCGCTGCTAAAGAAGTGGAACGGGTTCACCTCATCGCATGGAGTCCCGCTGCTTCTATTTCAACATTGCGTAACGTCCGGCTTTCACCGCGTACGAGTCTTCACGCATGGAGTCCCGCTTGGAGAACACCCGCTGCCAGGCTTTCATCATCACGTGAACGCTAGAGCTTCTCACGCGTGGACGCTGCGATAAACCGGCTGGATCCCTGTATTAGAAGCAGTTGTAGAAATTCCTGAGGTAAAAGGGAAATTGTTATCAGTTAATACTTTCTATGCAGAAGTTGCATTGGAGGCAGGGAGGGGAGGGGTGCATATTGTTAGTGATGTCTCTATAGGACAGCTTGACCCTAAAATTCTTAATGTAGTCGGAGAAGTTGGTGTGCCTTATATTATAATGCACATGAGAGGAGATCCAACTACAATGCAAAGTAATGAAAATTTACAGTATGAAGATGTTTGTAAGCAAGTTGCTTCTGAGCTTTAGGGTGAATGAGGCGGAATTGTCAGGGATCCCATTGTGGAGAATAATCATTGACCCTGGCATTGGGTTTTCAAAGAAAACTGAACATAACTTGGAACTTCTTATGGGCCTATCATCCATCCGAGAAGAGATAGGAAAAAAAAACTTGACTGTTTTGGATGCACCAATCTTGTACATTGTTGTTCATATAAATGTGATTGATGGAGCAGCAGTTACGTTCTGGCACGCCTGCAAGATTTCCCTCTAAAACTGGATCAAGCAATGCTTAGT
Source organism: Calamus simplicifolius (assembly GCA_900491605.1). Taxonomy (NCBI): domain Eukaryota; kingdom Viridiplantae; phylum Streptophyta; class Magnoliopsida; order Arecales; family Arecaceae; genus Calamus; species Calamus simplicifolius. Next base: position 1,307,329 of record UESW01004383.1, read on the forward strand.
AAGAACAGTGAGGCAGCAACCTTTTGCTCAACCTCCTTTACCATTTTGACTTGAAGAATCCTCATTGCATCCTCAAGAGACCCAGAACTGCAAGTAAAATGCACATGATGTTTAGCTTTTATTTTATTCCCTTTCATATTTATTCAAGATAAAATGAAAAGTAAATAAAGAATAAATAAATTTAACTCAAAATTAATTTAAAACTAGCTAATATCGTTAAGAAAGTATATGAATTAAATGGTCGGACAAAGAAAATAAAATAAGAATCCCAAACAAAAGATTAATTATTCAAATAGAGCCTCAAAGATTTAACATATGCCATGATTTAAAGAAATTATCCTATGCAACTCAACTACAAAAGTTAATACAAAATTTGGTCTTATCTTATATTCAATTCTTCCACTCATGAGTATGCATCATTCTTACTTCATTACTCACTTTCCGGATAATTTTATGCAAACATGTAAATGCAATGGATCTCTAAGAATTGTATATATTTACTCCATAGGCTTGCTCTTTAAATTAACTCTCCACTAATATAGATAAAAGATAACACCAAGGATCAATAGGTCTTTACAAGCTTGTAATATAAGGCTCGGGTGAGGGCTACAAAGAAAAGGTAAGATGTATCAAAGTAGGAACTTAAATCAATACACCCATGGCATAAAAAGCATAGTAGTCTCACTCATAGTGGCTCATACATAGCTTTCAACAATTTTTTTTTTCAAACAATCCCATCTGTTTCTTGCACCCTATCTAAGTTTGAGATTATCACATTCTTTCCAATCCTTGCATTCCCTTATATTTGTATTTTCTCAATTCCAATAGGAATCTTTCCTTCAGCTAACAATGATGCTATTTCAGCATATTTCATAATAGTCAACACCAACATAGCTGTGTTCTTTAAATGCACATTACAATTTATTGAGATCAGATTCCAACAACGCCGTGCTCTTAAAGCAGTTGTCTAAGAAATTTTCGTAAGAAACAATTGAATCACCAATCTTACTGTTGTCAACCTTTGTTGGCAGTAAATTTTTGGTGATGTATACATTGGCTTTGTTGCATCATAAAAGCTGAAAACTCAATGGATGTGAAGAAAGAAAAAGATTAGCTTCAAAGAAGAATTTAATGGTACCGATATCTCCCAGTAATCATTGAAAAGATATCTTAGAAGATTTAGAAGTATCTCCTTCTTAAATATATAGACTTTCATAGAAGCAATATGGTTTCTTTTTTGCCTCAGCTTGTGACAACCTTAATACAGTAGTGTCCACTTCCATTGCTTTCAAATCTGCTCCTTTTTGACTTCCATTGCTTTCAAATCTGCTCCTTTTTGCTTTTCATTGAATGAGATAACCTTTTCTTTTTCTTTTTTTTATACCCCAAACTTATTTCTTACTGTGCATAGGGTGTGATAGAAAATTTTCATACTCTTACCTCTCATAAATTTATTTAAGTTCTTATAACCATAAGGCACTACAACAAAATATGGGCGTAGCAACTCTATTTTTTCGACGCTACTAAGGAGCATCGTGAGTGTTCGCAGATTATCGACGCTTTTTGATAGCATCGGAGGAAATTTTTTTTTTAACGATGCTTAAAAGCATCGGCATGATGTTTATCTGATGCTTTTAAGCATCGGCATTGTATTTTTCTATGGGATGCCGATGCTTTTTAGCGTCAGCATCATATTTTTATTTCTTAGCCGGTGGGATTGGACTTCATTTTCATGATGAAAGTGCCAAAAAAAATTTTACACGGCGACAGATCTCAAATTTTCAATCCTTCTCTCTCTCTCTCTCTCTCTCTCTAGGAGAAGAACGCATGGATGACTTTCCTTTCTCTACCCTTCTTGGAATCGGGATGCAGGCATCACGCGAAGCAGAAATCTTTGGGCCTCTTGTGTTCCAAGTAATCTTTCCTTAGAACAGGGACTCATTCTCAGCCTCAAATTCCTCAGCTACCTCTGGAGGCCAGAAATGACTACCTTGATTAAATCTAGTAGGTTGATCGGAGTTTATTTTAGGTTTCTTGGCATCTCTATCCTAGGGAAACAGAGAGTTGGTTGGTTTAGCCGGTGAGCTTCTCTCTCTCTGGCAATGAACCTGTGAGTTAATAGACCTCTAAAACCCTCTTTTCCCTCTTCTTGGATTCAGGAATTATTTGGGTTGAATTTAGAGTTAAGCTTTGATGGGTCTAACATGTTTAATATTTGGTTCGGAGGCTCTGTTTCATGAAAGCTCTGTTTCATGAAAGAAATAGTACCTATATTTCTTCTTGCAGACGGCTAGATCCCATTCCGGCAATGAAACGACGATGTTAAAGACATGAATCTGGGCTTATCCTTCTACTTGGTCCTAGTACGGGTCTCCGGTGGTCGCCGAAAAGAGAGAGATGGGAGCGAAGAGATCGTGCCCTGCCTCTACATTTCATCCTTTGCGCTAAGGTTGTTGGCCAGATCTTGCACAAGGGTCAATCGGACCCTTGTTCGGACTTGGAGTCGGTTGTGGCCCGCGGGAGGTGGAGTTGCGTGCCAGATAACTAACAGTGGATGAAGGCTTCAGGCGAGCCTATGTGGTGTAAGATCTATTTTTCCCTTCGGCCTATTTTAGTGGCTGACTCAAGGACCATTGGCTAGTAACGGTGACAGCTATTTTAATCATGAGATGAAGGAGGACCGAGGAAAGAAGCGGAAGTGCGGAAGCTGTAGTAGCAAGAGCCTGTCCTCACAGCCCTATCGTTGGTGGACCAATTGTTAGGGTCCCCGGTCAAGGACTCCAAAACATTCATCAATATCACGGTCAGACTCCTTGCATGGTTATCAACATCACGGTCAGACTCCTCCCGCAGCCACCTTTTCACTACCTCGTGCTCATTCTCCACACGCCCGCTCAATCTAAGAGGTTGCCTTGGTCTAGGCTTCCCCTTGTGGACTTAGAAATGTGAGTTTCTCTCTCATCAATGAGTTGCTCCTCTTCCACCCTTGGAGTTTGTCCACGGTTGGCCCCATTCGCTCCTCCTCCAAGTCTTACCAATATTGCTTGCAAGTCTCGTCTCATACTTCCATCGCCTTCATGTTCTCCTCCGTAGCATTAGTGATGGAAGTGATGGCTCCTTGCATGTGAGTCATGTTGGTGGTAGTCTCCGCCATCTGCTCCTTCATCCAAAGAGTGGATGACTCCAAAGCTTCAAAGCGGTCTCGGTTGGATGGAAAAGTACTTGATCCGGCCTCCATTGGAATATGGGCTGCAACAACAAGTCCAACCTTGGGTTCTCTCCAAAATGAAGACCGAACCCCCTCCCACGAAGAACTTTGCACGGACAACTTCCGACCTTGGGTTCTCTCCAGAAGAAGATCGAACCCCACCTCAAATAATAACTCCAATAAGAACAAACAACTTCTAACTATAACAATCTCAACGAAGAGAATCAAAGTAAGGTTTGCTCGTGATTATCCCACTTGAAGCGTAGAGATCTTTAAGCAACTCATCTCAATGAAAGCATCAATTTGTTAGGGTCCCCGGTCAAGGACTCCAAAACATTCACCAACTCCTCCGCGCGATCCGCTCCAACACCACAATCGATCCTCCCGAACCATTTCCAGTAACACACGAGCGTGGTAATTAGGATCTAACACACAAGAATGAAGAATGCATCACTGTTATTACGAAGAACGTAGTCTCAGGATTATTAGTCCTTCGAACCACCAGAACAAGAACACTCGTACAAGGGTTATTAGCCCAAGCACGCCCAAACTTAAGAGGTTATCAGCCCCCAAGTTTACTAGCATAAATGTGCCTATGCCTGGCCAACATTCATAAGCTCTCTAAGCTTACAAAACACAACTCCCCCCTATTGCTCCTGAGGAGTGCTTATATAGGCATCGTCAGGAGCTTCCAAAATCCTACCAACCCAATCAAATCAAATCTAGATCAAATCTTCAAGATTCTAAGGAAACAATTCGAAACAATTCCTAGAATCAAGGAGATTTGACGATACATGCCTAAAACAACTTAACTGAAAAGGAAACTAATCTTCTAGAGTTTAGGAGAAACATCCTAAATCTAGAAGATATGATTTATTCAATCACTCCCCACAAGGAAATCAATCTCTGAAGATATCTCCATAATGCACTTGATCTCGCCGCCATCCGCTGCCCTACACGGTGGCGCCGCCGCCATTCTCCTCCATGGGTGGTGATGCTCCTCCGACTCCCCAGGCCATGCTCGTTACATCCCGCTCGGTCACCGCTAAGACTGGTGGTGCTTCGTCGCCGGAGGTGGCTGCTATGGGTAGCCACTCTTGATCATCTGCTACTGGTTGGCTAGGCTAGTGGCCAAAGTCTTGCTGTGGCACTTTGTCAAGGCAAGTTTGGGTGCTGGCCCTGGGCTTGCCATGGTATGGCTGTGGTGCTTCGGCCGCGCGCTATGGGCATGTCATGTGCTTCGGCCGTGCGCACTGTGGGCATGTCAGGGGCGCCCATAAGTGTCACTGGGGCCGCATCTCGTAACTTATCCTCCCCGTCATGGCCGTGTAGGCCATGGTCTTCGCTTGGAATCCTTTCATTCCCCCTTCCATTAAGTGTACCCTTGTCCTCAAGGGTAAATTGTGGGAACCTTAAGGCTATGTCATCATAATCCTCCCAGGTTGCTTCCTCTCTAGGTAGCCCTCTCCATTGCACAATACTCTCTAGATCTTCCTTCTAATCCTCCCACGTGGCACCATTTTGTATTCAAGAATCGTTGCGGGCTGTAGTAGCATTCTACCTTCCTATCGAAGGAAGGCAATTCCTCTACAATCAAGCTAGGATCCCCAACTCGTCTCTTGAGGAGAGACACATGAAACACTGGATGAAGTCTTGAGGTTGGTGGTAATTTCAGCCGATACGCAACTTCTCCGACACGGGAAGCCACTTTAAATGGCTCATAGTACCTTTAGCTTGTAGCTTGCCTTTCTCTTCATTGTCTTTTGGCCATAGGGTTGAAGCTTCAAGTACACAAAGTCCCCGGGCTCAAACCCTTCTAGCCTTCTCCTTTTATCATAATATTTCTTCATGCTCGATTGGGCCTTCTTAAGCTCCCTCTTTGCCTTGGCTAGTATCTCGTCTCTAGTGATCAAGGCTTCCTCCACTTCCGCATTCTTAGCCGTACCCCTCTCATAAGCCACCAAGGTAGGAGGCTTCCTTCCATACACCACTTCAAATGGGCTAAGTGTAATGGAAGAGTGGTATGTTGTATTATACCAATATTCCGCCCATGATATGTAGTCCATCCACCTTGCTTGCTCATCATGGCAATAGCATCTCAAGTATTGTTCCAATGTATGGTTGACCACCTCTGTTTGGCCATCGGTCTGCGGATGGTATGAAAAACTTGTCTTCATTTTGCTCCCTTGCAGTGCAAACACTTCCTTCCAAAAGGAGCTCATGAACACCCGATCCCGGTCCGTAACAATGGTTCTAGGGAAACCATGGAGCTTCACCACGTTGTCCACAAAGGCCTTAGCCACACTCTTCATTGTAAATGGATGCTTAAGGGGTATGAAGTGAGATACTTACTTAAGCGATCCACGACCACCAAGATCACTTCGTACCCTTGACTTGCGGGCAAGCCCTTCACAAAATCCATGGACAAGTCTTCCCATATAGCTTCTGGTATGGGTAAGGGCTGCAAGAGACCCGTAGGGGCCTTCGTATCATGTTTGGTCTTTTGACACACGTCACATTCCACCACCCACTTCTTCACACTTCTCTTTAGGCCCTCCCAATAAAGAAATGCTTGATCCTCATATAGGTCCTAAGCCATCCCGAATGACCTCCTTCTTTGCTATGGTGGAAGTGAGTGAGAATCTCCTTCCTCAGGTTTGGTACGTCGGGCACATAGACATAGGACTTGTAGTAGATAAGCCCATCACGCCATTTGAATCCGGTCACCCCATTACATGGACTCTCAAGCTTCTCTATGATCTCTTGAGACCTTGCATCCAACTCCACGGCCTCTCTAAGCTTGTCCCATATCCTCCATTCAGCTCCACTCAAGGCCATATGTTTAGCCTCATCTTCATACAATATCCACATCATTGGACTTCCCTCCTTCCTTGACAACGCATCAGCCACCTTATTCTCCTTGCCGGACTGATATATAATGTCATACTCGAATCCCAGAAGCTTCACCAGAAACTTCTGTTGCTCTGGCGTCACAATCTTTTGTTCTAGCAAGTATCTTAATGCTTGTTGATCGGTCACTATAGTGAACTTTCTTCCCAAGAGGTAAGGTCTCCACACCTTCACCGCATGCACAACCGCCAACATTTCTCTTGCATAAGTGCTCCATGCTTTCTTCATTGGCCCTAAGGCCTTGGAGATATAAGCTATGTGCCTCCTTTCTTGAGCTAGTACCGCCCCAATCCCTTCTCCACTTGCATCAGTATATACTTCAAATGGTTTCTTGAAGTCGGGCAAGGCCAAGACGGGTGTCTTGGTCATGGCTCTCTTCAAGTTCTCAAAAGCTCTCCTTCCATCTTCGGTCCACTCGAAGCCCTCCTTTTTTAGCATGGAGGTAAGTGGCTTGGATATCAATCCATAGCCTTGCACAAACCTTCGATAGTAGCCCGTCAAACCAAGGAATCCTCATAGAGCCGACACATCCTTGGGTAAGGGCCAATCCACCATAGCTTCACCTTTCGCTGGTCCACTTTTACTCCTTGGCCCGATATGATGTGGCCAAGGTACTCCAGCTCTTCTTGCATAAAGGCGCATTTGGAAGCCTTGATGAAGAAGTGGTGCTCCTTCAAGATCATCAATACTCGCTCCAATTGCTCCAAGTGTTCCTCCACATTCTTCGAGTACACCAAGATGTATCGAAGAATACTAATACAAACTTCCTCAAGAATGGCTTAAATATGGCATTCATAGCCGCTTGGAAAGTTGAGGGGGCATTGCACAGACCAAAAGGCATCACTAGGTACTCATAGTGGCCGGAATGAGTCCTAAATGCCGTCTTGTGGGTATCTTCCTCTTTCATCCGGATTTGATGGTATCCGGCCCTTAAATCCAGCTTGGTGAACACATGAGCCCTATGCAACTCATCAAGCATCTCGTCCACTGTTGGTATAGAAATCTATCCCTCACTGTTGCCTCATTCAATGCTCGGTAGTCGGTGCAAAAACGCCAACTTCCATCCTTCTTCCTCACAAGCAACACCAGTGATGAAAAGGGACTAGTGCTTGGTCGAATCAAGCCACTAGCCAACATCTCCTCCACTTGTCTTTCGATCTCACCCTTTTGAAAGTGAGCATACTGGTATGGTGGCACATTCACCGGTTTGTTCGCATCTTTCAGCATAATGCGATGATCAAATTCCCTACTTGGTGGTAACGAAGTAGGTACTCAATACTTCCTTGTGTCTTTCTAAAACCGTCTTCACACCTTGGGGCAGCTCCTCATTTCCATCACTATGCTTCTCTTCTTGCCCTTCATCTCCTCGGTTTTGGCCCATCACTATGGCGAAGCAATGAGCCCCACCCTTGCATAGTTTCTCAAACATATTGGCCTCGCAAGGCCTTGGCTCTTTTGATGCTAGAGCTGTCCACGTCCTCTTCTTCCCTCCAAGCTTGAACTCCATAGTCATCTTCTCATAGTCGGTGACGACCTTGCCAATGCCTCTTAGCCATGCATTGCCCAAGACAACATCTAGCCCCACCAATGAGAGTACGTGAAGATCAGCCGCTATACGGATTCCTTGGACATTCATCTTCACGGTTTGCACTACCATCTCGCACCTTAGCTTTTTCCGTTTGCCACCTTCACATCGAATGGCTCTACTTCTTCCCCATGCAATCCCACCTTAGAAAGACGCGGGAATTGATGAAGTTGTGGGTAGACCCACTATCCACCAATAATGTCATTTCATGCTTGCCAACCCAAGCCATAAGTCGCATGGTTGAGGGCTTTTGTACGTCGGACATGGCATTGAGGCTCAACTCGGCTTCCTCACTTTCCTCATCGCTAGAGGACTCGTCATGCCCATGCTCGTCCTCACTTGTCTCCCCCAATTGCTCATCCTCTATCCCGATCATACACATGACCTTGGCTTTCTTGCATTGGTGATCACGGCTCCACTTTTCACCACATTTGAAGCATAAGCCCTTCTTTATGTACTCATCAAGCTCCTCACGACTAAGCTTCTTGACTTCCTTCCCTTTGCTCCTTGAATCTCCCGTAGTCCCCTCCTTTCCTTTCCAAGACCCCGTGGAATACAAGGGTTTATAAACCTTGTTAGCCACTTGGTCCTTGACGTGTCTTTTCTCGAAGTGATGACTTTCTTCAAGGATTTCAGCCATCCTCATTGCTTCTTGCAGCCTAGTGGGCTGCTTCAACTTGAGCTCCTTGGCAATCCATGGTTTTAGACCATCCACGAAAGTGCCGATAAGTGCCTCCTCAGACCAACCCCTCACCAAGGTTTGGAGTTGTCGAAATTCCTCCACATACGCATGCACCTTGCCATCTTGCTTGAGCTTAGCTAGCTGGCCATGATGGTTGATAATGGGCGAAGGCCCAAATTGCATAAGCAGCTCCCTCTCGAATGCCGTCCACCCGAGCCTTCTTCCTTCCTTCTCATATTGGGCCCGTATCCATCTCCACCATTTGCTTGCCTTCCCATCAAGGAAGAAACATGCTGTGGCCACTCTCTCTGTCCTTGGTACTTCATATATATGAAAATAGTGGTCCGCCTTATCGAGCCACTCATGAGGGTCACCACCATTGAACTTAGGGAAGTCAATTTTTGGTCTCCTTGGTCCTCGGTTGTTAAACCGATTTCCATCATCATCTTCATAGTCACCTCCACGGTAATGTGGCCTTCTAGGTCCTCGGTGGTTAAACCGATTTCCTTCATCTTCATCATGATAGTGGTGGTCTCTTCTCGGTCTCTCATGTCTTCTAGCATCTTCATGGATCCGGCCATAGGGCATTTCTTCCCCATACCGACTCCCACCGAATCTTTCCTCCGTCCTTGCATGGTTATCAACATCACGGTCAGACTCCTCCTCTCGCAGCCACCTTTCCACTACCTCGTGCTCATTCTCCACACGCCCGCCCAATCTAAGAGGTTGCCTTGGTCTAGGCTCTCCCCTTGTGGACTTAGAAATGTGAGTTTCCCTCCCATCAACGAGTTGCTCCTCTTCCACCCTTGGGGTTTGTCCGCGGTTGGCCCCATTCGCTCCTCCTCCAAGTCTTGCCAATATTGCTTGCAAGTCTCGTCTCATGCCTTCCACCGCCTTCATGTTCTCCTCCGTAGCATTAGTGACGGAAGTGATGGCTCCTTGCATGTGAGTCATGTTGGTGGTAGTCTCCGCCATCTGCTCCTTCATCCAAAGAGTGGATGACTCCAAAGCTTCAAAGCGGTCTCGGTTGGATGGAAAAGTACTTGATCCGGCCTCCATTGGAATATGGGCTGCAACAACAAGTCCAACCTTGGGTTCTCTCCAAAATGAAGATCGAACCCCCTCCCACGAAGAACTTTGCACGGACAACTTCCGACCTTGGGTTCTCTCCAGAAGAAGATCGAACCCCCACCTCAAATAATAACTCCAACAAGAACAAACAACTTCTAACTATAACAATCTCAACGAAGAGAATCAAAGTAAGGTTTGCTCGTGATTACCCCGCTTGAAGCGTAGAGATCTTCAAGCAACTCATCTCAATGAAAGCACCAATTTGTTAGGGTCCCCGGTCAAGGACTCCAAAACATTCACCAACTCCTCCGTGCGATCCGCTCCAACACCACAATCGATCCTCCCGAACCGTTTCCAGTAACACACGAGCGTGGTAATTAGGATCTAACACACAAGAAATGAAGAATGCCTCACTGTTATTACGAAGAACGTGGTCTCAGGATTATTAGTCCTTCGAACCACCAGAACACAAGAACACTCGTACAAGGGTTATTAGCCCAAGCACGCCCAAACTTAAGAGGTTATCAGCCCCCAAGTTTACTGGCATAAACGTGCCTATGCCTGGCCAACATTCATAAGCTCTCTAAGCTTACATAATATAACTCTCCCCCCCCCTTCCTATTGCTCCTGAGGAGTGCTTATATAGGCATCCTCAGGAGCTTACAAAATCCTACCAACCCAATCAAATCAAATCTAGATCAAATCTTCAAGATTCTAAGGAAACAATTCGAAACAATTCCTAGAATCAAGGAGATTTGACAATACATGCCTAAAACAACTTAACTGAAAAGGAAACTAATCTTCCCAATCAAATCAAATCTAATCTTCAAGATTCTAAGGAAACAATTCCTAGAATCAAGGAGATTTGACGATACATGCCTAAAACAACTTAACTGAAAGGGAAACTAATCTTCTAGAGTTTAGGAGAAACATCCTAAATCTAGAAGATATGATTTATTCAATCACCTTCTAGAGTTTAGGAGAAACATCCTAAATCTAGAAGATATGATTTATTCAATCACTCCCCACAAGGAAATCAATCTCTGAAGATATCTCCATAATGCACTTGATCTCGCCGCCATCCGCCGCCCTACACGGTAGCGCTGCCGCCTGTCACTGGGGCCGCATCTCGCAACTTATCCTCCCCATCGTGGCCGTGTAGGCCATGGTCTTCGCTTGGGATCCTTTCATTCCCCCTTCCATTAAGTGTACCCTTGTCCTCAAGGGTAAATTGTGGGAACCTTAAGGCTATGTCATCATAATCCTCCCAGGTTGCTTCCTCTCTAGGTAGCCCTCTCCATTGCACCAATACTCTCCAGATCTTCCTTCTAATCCTCCCACGTGGCACCATTTTGTATTCAAGAATCGTTGTGGGCTGTAGTAGCATTCTACCTTCCTCATTGAAGGAAGGCAATTCCTCTACAATCAAGCTAGGATCCCCAACTCGTCTCTTGAGGAGAGACACATGAAACACTGGATGAAGTCTTGAGGTTGGTGGTAATTCCAGCCGATACGCAACTTCTCCGACACGGGCAGCCACTTTAAATGGTCCATAGTACCTTTTCTCTAGCTTGTAGCTTGCCTTTCTCTTCATTGTCTTTTGGCCATAGGGTTGAAGCTTCAAGTACACAAAGTCCCCGGGCTCAAACCCTTCTAGCCTTCTCCTTTTATCATAATATTTCTTCATGCTCGATTGGGCCTTCTTAAGCTCCCTCTTTGCCTTGGCTAGTATCTCGTCTCTAGTGATCAAGGCTTCCTCCACTTCCGCATTCTTAGCCGTACCCCTCTCATAAGCCACCAAGGTAGGAGGCTTCCTTCCATACACCACTTCAAATGGGCTAAGTGTGATGGAAGAGTGGTATGTTGTATTATACCAATATTCCGCCCATGACATGTAGTCCATCCACCTTGCTTGCTCATCATGGCAATAGCATCTCAAGTATTGTTCTAATGTACGGTTGACCACCTCTGTTTGGCCATCGGTCTGCGGATGGTATGAAGAACTTGTCTTCATTTTGCTCCCTTGCAGTGCAAACACTTCCTTCCAAAAGGAGCTCATGAACACCCGATCCCGGTCCGTAACAATGGTTCTAGGGAAACCATGGAGCTTTACCACGTTGTCCACAAAGGCCTTAGCCACACTCTTCATTGTAAATGGATGCTTAAGGGGTATGAAGTGAGCATACTTACTTAAGCGATCCACGACCACCAAGATCACTTCGTACCCTTGACTTGCGGGCAAGCCCTCCACAAAATCCATGGACAAGTCTTCCCATATAGCTTCCGGTATGGGTAAGGGCTGCAAGAGACCTGTAGGGGCCTTCGTATCATGTTTGACCTTTTGACACACGTCACATTCCGCCACCCACTTCTTCACACTTCTCTTTAGGCCCTCCCAATAGAAGAAATGCTTGATCCTTATATAGGTCCTAAGCCATCCCGAATGACCACCTTCTTTGCTATGGTGGAAGTGAGTGAGAATCTCCTTCCTCAGGTTTGGTACGTCGGGCACATAGACATAGGACTTGTAGTAGATAAGCCCATCACGCCATTTGAATCCGGTCACCCCATTACATGGACTCTCAAGCTTCTCTATGATCTCTTGAGACCTTGCATCCAACTCCACGGCCTCTCTAAGCTTGTCCCATATCCTCCATTCAGCTCCACTCAAGGCCATATGTTCAGCCTCATCTTCATACAAAGTCCACATCATTGGACTTCCCTCCTTCCTTGACAACGCATCAGCCACCTTATTCTCCTTGCCGGGCTGATATATAATGTCATACTCGAATCCCAGAAGCTTCACAAGAAACTTCTGTTGCTCTGGCGTCACGATCTTTTGTTCTAGCAAGTGTCTTAATGCTTGTTGATCGGTCACTATAGTGAACTTTCTTCCCAAGAGGTAAGGTCTCCACACCTTCACCGCATGCACAACCGCCAACATTTCTCTTGCATAAGTGCTCCATGCTTTCTTCATTGGCCCTAAGGCCTTGGAGATATAAGCTATGGGCCTCCTTTCTTGAGCTAGTACCGCCCCAATCCCTTCTCCACTTGCATCAGTATATACTTCAAATGGTTTCTTGAAGTCGGGCAAGGCCAAGACGGGTGTCTTGGTCATGGCTCTCTTCAAGTTCTCAAAAGCTCTCCTTCCATCTTCGGTCCACTCGAAGCCCTCCTTTTTTAGCATGGAGGTAAGTGGCTTGGCTATCAATCCATAGCCTTGCACGAACCTTCGATAGTAGCCCGTCAAACCAAGGAATCCTCGTAGAGCCGACACATCCTTGGGTAAGGGCCAATCCACCATAGCTTCCACCTTCCGCTGGTCCACTTTTACTCCTTGGCCCGATATGATGTGGCCAAGGTACTCCAGCTCTTCTTGCATAAAGGCGCATTTGGAAGCCTTGATGAAGAAGTGGTGCTCCTTCAAGATCATCAATACTCGCTCCAATTGCTCCAAGTGTTCCTCCACATTCTTCGAGTACACCAAGATGTCATCGAAGAATACTAATACAAACTTCCTCAAGAATGGCTTAAATATGGCATTCATAGCCGCTTGGAAAGTTGAGGGGGCATTGCACAGCCCAAAAGGCATCACTAGGTACTCATAGTGGCCGGAATGAGTCCTAAATGCCGTCTTGTGGGTATCTTCCTCTTTCATCCGGATTTGATGGTATCCGGCCCTTAAATCCAGCTTGGTGAACACATGAGCCCCATGCAACTCATCAAGCATCTCGTCCACTGTTGGTATGGGAAATCTATCCCTCACTGTTGCCTCATTCAATGCTCGGTAGTCGGTGCAAAAACGCCAACTTCCATCCTTCTTCCTCACAAGCAACACCGGTGATGAAAAGGGACTAGTGCTTGGTCGAATCAAGCCACTAGCCAACATCTCCTCCACTTGTCTTTCGATCTCACCCTTTTGAAAGTGAGCATACCGGTATGGTGGCACATTCACCGGTTTGCTCGCATCTTTCAGCACAATGCGATGATCAAATTCCCTACTTGGTGGTAATGAAGTAGGTACCTCCAATACTTCCTTGTGTCTTTCTAAAACCGTCTTCACACCTTGGGGCAGCTCCTCATTTCCATCACTATGCTTCTCTTCTTGCCCTTCATCTCCTCGGTTTTGGCCCATCACTATGGCGAAGCAATGAGCCCCACCCTTGCATAGTTTCTCAAACATATTGGCCTCGCAAGGCCTTGGCTCTTTTGATGCTAGAGCTGTCCACGTCCTCTTCTTCCCTCCAAGCTTGAACTCCATAGTCATCTTCTCATAGTCGGTGACGACCTTGCCAATGCCTCTTAGCCATGCATTGCCCAAGACAACATCTAGCCCCACCAATGAGAGTACGTGAAGATCAGCCGCTATACGGACGCCTTGGACATTCATCTTCACGGTTCGCACTACCATCTCGCACCTTAGCTTTTCCCCGTTTGCCACCTTCACATCGAATGGCTCTACTTCTTCCCCATGCAATCCCACCTTAGAAAGGACGCGGGAATTGATGAAGTTGTGGGTAGACCCACTATCCACCAATAATGTCATTTCATGCTTGCCAACCCAAGCCATAAGTCGCATGGTTGAGGGCTTTTGTACGCCGGACATGGCATTGAGGCTCAACTCGGCTTCCTCACTTTCCTCATCGCTAGAGGACTCCTCATGCCCGTGCTCTTCCTCACTTGTCTCCCCCAATTGCTCCTCCTCTATCCCGATCATACACATGACCTTGGCTTTCTTGCATTGGTGATCACGGCTCCACTTTTCACCACATTTGAAGCATAAGCCATTCTTTATGTACTCATCAAGCTCCTCACGACTAAGCTTCTTGACTTCCTTCCCTTTGCTCCTTGAATCTCCCGTAGTCCCCTCCTTTCCTTTCCAAGACCCCGTGGAATACAAGGGTTTATAAACCTTGTTAGCCACTTGGTCCTTGACGTGTCTTTTCTCGAAGTGATGACTTTCTTCAAGGATTTCAGCCATCCTCATTGCTTCTTGCAGCCTAGTGGGCTGCTTCAACTTGAGCTCCTTGGCAATCCATGGTTTTAGACCATCCACGAAAGTGCCGATAAGTGCCTCCTCAGACCAACCCCTCACCAAGGTTTGGAATTGTCGAAATTCCTCCACATACGCATGCACCTTGCCATCTTGCTTGAGCTTAGCTAGCTGGCCATGATGGTTGATAATGGGCGAAGGCCCAAATTGCATAAGCAACTCCCTCTCGAATGTCGTCCACCCGAGCCTTCTTCCTTCCTTCTCATATTGGGCCCGTATCCATCTCCACCATTTACTTGCCTTCCCATCAAGGAAGAAAATGCTGTGGCCACTCTCTCTGTCCTTGGTACTTCATATATATGAAAATAGTGGTCCGCCTTATCGAGCCACTCATGAGGGTCACCACCATTGAACTTAGGAAGTCAATTTTTGGTCTCCTTGGTCCTCGGTTGTTAAACCGATTTCCATCATCATCTTCATAGTCACCTCCACGTAATGTGGCCTTCTAGTCCTCGGTGGTTAAACCGATTTCCTTCATCTTCATCATGATAGTGGTGGTCTCTTCTCGGTCTCTCATGTCTTCTAGCATCTTCATGGATCCGGCCATAGGGCATTTCTTCCCCATACCGACTCCACCGAATCTTTCCTCCGTCCTTGCATGGTTATCAACATCACGGTCAGACTCCTCCCGCAGCCACCTTTCCACTACCTCGTGCTCATTCTCCACACGCCCGCCCAATCTAAGAGGTTGCCTTGGTCTAGGCTTTCCCTTGTGGACTTAGAAATGTGAGTTTCCTCCCATCAACGAGTTGCTCCTCTTCCACCCTTGGGGTTTGTCCGCGGTTGGCCCATTCGCTCCTCCTCCAAGTCTTGCCAATATTGCTTTCAAGTCTCGTCTCATGCCTTCCACCGCCTTCATGTTCTCCTCCGTAGCATTAGTGACGAAGTGATGGCTCCTTGCATGTGAGTCATGTTGGTGGTAGTCTCCGCCATCTGCTCCTTCATCCAAAGAGTGGATGACTCCAAAGCTTCAAAGCGGTCTCGGTTGGATGGAAAGTACTTGATTCGGCCTCCATTGGAATATGGGCTGCAACAACAAGTCAACCTTGGGTTCTCTCCAAAATGAAGATCGAACCCCCTCCCACGAAGAACTTTGCACGGATAACTTCCGACCTTGGGTTCTCTCCAGAAGAAGATCGAACCCCCACCTCAAATAATAACTCCAACAAGAACAAACAACTTCTAACTATAACAATCTCAACGAAGAGTAAAGTAAGGTTTGCTCGTGATTATCCCGCTTGAAGCGTAGAGATCTTCAAGCAACTATCTCAATGAAAGCACCAATTTGTTAGGGTCCCCGATCAAGGACTCCAAAACATTCACCAACTCCTCCGCGCGATCCGCTCCAACACCACAATCGATCCTCCCGAACCGTTTCTAGTAAACACGAGCGTGGTAATTAGGATCTAACACACAAGAAATGAAGAATGCCTCACTGTTATTACGAAAACATGGTCTCAGGATTATTAGTCCTTCGAACCACCAGAACACAAGAACACTCGTACAAGGGTTATTAGCCCAAGCACGCCCAAACTTAAGAGGTTAAGAGGTTATCAGCCCCCAAGTTTACTGGCATAAACGTGCCTATGCCTGGCCAACATTCATAAGCTCTCTAAGCTTACAAAACACAACTCCCCCCCTATTGCTCCTGAGGAGTGCTATATAGGCATCCTCAGGAGCTTCCAAATCCTACCAACCCAATCAAATCAAATCTAGATCAAATCTTCAAGATTCTAAGGAAACAATTGAAACAATTCCTAGAATCAAGGAGATTTGACGATACATGCCTAAAACAACTTAACTGAAAAGGAAACTAATCTTCTAGAGTTTAGGAGAAACATCCTAAATCTAGAAGATATGATTTATTCAATCACTCCCCACAAGGAAATCAATCTCTGAAGATATCTCCATAATGCACTTGATCTCGCCGCCGTCCGCCACCCTACACGGTGGCGCCGCCGCCATTCTCCTCCATGGGTGGTGATGCTCCTCTGCCTCCCCAGGCCATGCTCGTTACATCCCGCTCGGTCACCGCTAAGACTGGTGGTGCTCCGTCGCGGAGGTGGCTGCTGTGGGTAGCCACTCTTGATCATCTGCTACTGGTTGGCTAGGCTGGTAGCCAAAGTTTTGCTGTGGCACTTTGTTAAGGCAAGTCTGGGTGCTGGCCCTAGGCTTGCCATGGCATGGCTGTGGTGCTTCGGCCGTGCGCGCTATGGGCATGTCATGTGCTTCGGCCGTGCGCACTGTGGGCATGTCAGGGGCGCCCATAAGTGTCACTGGGGCCGCATCTCGTAACTTATCCTCCCCGTCATGGCCGTGTAGGCCATGATGTTCGATTGGGATCCTTTCACTAATGCCGAGCACTGGATCGACTCCTCCAAGCTTTTCGAAGCTTTTCGGTGCCTTCGCTGCTCTTCTCGACCTCACCGTCGGGGCCCTGGGCCATCCGGGAGGTGGCAAACCGGGCGCTAGCGGCCGCGGTGAGTGGTAGGACACGGTGGAGCCGTGTGATCCTCACCGAGGGACGCCTGCTCGGCCTTAAATGTTTTTTTTTATTTATTATTTTTTTTAAAAAAATAAATATTGCCGACGCTTTAATCAAAAGTTGCCGCTTTAAAGCGTTGGGACTTCAGCTTTCCTGATGCTTTTTAGAAGCGTCGGGATTTCTTGTCTCCACTCCCCCTTTTTCGACACTTGTAAAAGCGTCGGGACAATATTTTTTGATGCTTTTAAGTGTTGGCAAACGATATTTTTAGCATCGGGATATCTAATATTTGTTGTAGTGAGGTAAGTATCAACTAAGTTCCATTGAAAGGTAAAGATATATGTATATAAGTTCAATAGGGTAGGAATCATATGGTTAAATAAGAAAAAATTAAAAAGGCCACAATATAAATTTTAAAAGCTCAAATGGGTGACTAGAGATATAATGATAAAAGGGTTAGGCTTTTAGGCTCAACCAATCCAAAGATGGCCTATGTCCTTTCCTTGGTGAAACTTACCTAGGATTTCACCTCAAGTAATTCTCAAGCAAGTTCTAGAGTAGTTGAGACCATAAATATTTACAAAGTTTTCATAAAATGTCTCTAGGTATGCAAACAATTAATGATCGTGATACACATCTAATGAATAAAGAAAAAATCATATTAAGCAAAAACAATTTAAGTATTAACTAATCAACTCTATCACTTAGAATTCTTCCTAAAAAATCATAACTTATTTTAACCATTATCATCATCGGCTCTATAGAAATAAATAAACAAACTAGATAATAATTTTTTAATTAAATTGTGATTTTTTTTTGATTTATTTAATTAGTTTTAATTTTTTAATATTTTTTATTAAGTTAATTAATTTATTTAATTTTATTAAACAACCTAAATAAACAACCTAAATATAATTAAAACAGAAAATACGTAACATATGATATGCAAACTAACACAAATTAACCAAAGCAATCAAAAAAACAACTAGACCTATTATGCAACCCAACAAAAATTAAACTCTCCTCTCCCAAACTTAAATCTTGCATTGTCCTCAATGAAGAGAAAGAAAAGTGAATAAATAAAAAATAAAAATAATAAAGCAAGAAAAGTAAAGTGATACTCGCCTAGTGTCAATGAATGTCATCTTGAAGTGCACTACTAGAAGAGACTCCTCCTTCAATCTTTGGGGTTGTCAAGGTCGATGAAGACTTTTTGCTTGTAAAAATCTTCGTCGATGTATGGTTTAAGGCGCTGCCCATTCACTTTAAATATTTTTTTGTCTTATATTGTTTCAACTGCTCCATATGGATAGACTTTAGTTACTACAAACGGTCCTGACCATCGAGAGCACAACTTTTCTGAAAAAAGTCGAAGTCTTAAGTTAAATAATAGAACTTTTTGCCCAACTTTGAATTTTCTACTTAAAATATGCTTATCATGCAATCTCTTGGCTTTATCTTTGTAAATTCTAGCATTTTCATAAGCATTATTGTGAAACTCATCCATCTCATTGATTTACAATAATCTCTTTTCGCCAGCTGCTTGTAGATCAAAGTTAAGTATCCTTATCGCCCAATAAGCCCTGTGTTCTAGCTCCACTGGTAGATGACATACTTTTTCATAAACAAGCCGATATGGTGACATCCCAATTGGTGTTTTAAATGCTATTTTATAGGCCCATAAAGCATCATCTAAACTTCTCGCCCAGTATGTATGAGAGATATTCACGATCTTTTTAATATATGCTTCAACTTAGTCAGTAGTGCTTCAAATTGGCGATTGAAAAATGCTTACGACCATCATTGATTATTGCCCTTGGAGTACCAAATCGAGAGAAGATATTCTTTCGTAGAAAATTTACTACAACTCTTGCATCATTAGTCGGTGAGGCTACTGCTTCCACCCATTTGGAAACATAATCTATAGCCATCAAAATAAATTTATTAGAATATGATGATGCAAAAGGACCCATAAAATCTATACCCCAAACATCAAATAATTCAATAACTAAAATATTGTTTAAGGGCATCTAATGTTTCCTAGAAATATTTTCAACTCTTTGACAATGATCATATGAATTAACAAATGTGAATGCATCTTTAAAAATAGATGGCCATTAAAACTAGGATTGTAGAATTTTTGCCGCAGTTTTTGCAGCACCAAAGTGGCCACCGACTTTCAAAGAGTGCCAATGTTTGAGTATGTTCTCCATCTCTCCTTAGGCACACATCTTCTGATTATCTGGTCTGCACAGTGTCGGCATAAAAAAGATTCTTCTCAAAAATAATATTTCAAGTTAGAGAAGAACTTCTCTTTTGTTGATATATCATATTGGGAGGTAGAATTCGCGACACCAAGTAGTTAACTATGTCGGGTACCATGGAACAACTTGTATAGCCATCAAATGCTTATCCGGGAATGCTTCATTTATTTGCAATTCATCCATACTTGGAAGCTCCATCTGAGAAAGATGATCTGCCACCAAATTTTTAATACCTTTCTTGTCCTTAATTTCCAAGTCGAATTCTTGTAGAAGCAAAATCCATCGAGCAATCTTGGTTTAGCATCCTTCTTTGCAAGCAAGTACTTTAGAGCAGAGTGATCGATGTAGACAATCACCTTTGAACCTATCAGGTAAGAACGAAATTTGTTTAAAAAAAAAATCGATAATAATTCTTTTTCATAGTGGTATAATTTAGTTGAGTTTCTGTTAAGGTTCTACTTGTATAATAAATAGCATGAAAATTTTTATCTTTTCTCTGCCCTAAAACAGCCCCTATAGCATAGTCATTGGCATCACACATTAATTCAAACAGTAAATTCTAATTTGGTGACACAATTATAGGCACTGAAATTAATTTCTTTTTTAGTATTTCAAATCGAGTGTCTTTAATTAACAAATTGCAAAGATGTTTAGTAATTTGAGAAAAATACTTAATAAACTATCGATAGAATCCGGCATGTCCTAAGAAACTTCTCACGCCCTTCACATTGGCTGGTGGTGGGAGTTTTTTAATCACTTCTATTTTTGCTCTGTCAACTTTAATTTCCTTAGAAAAAATTTGATGGCCCAGCACTATCTCCTCCTCTACCATGAAATGACATTTTTTCTAGTTCAAAACTAAATTTTTCTCCTTGCATCTCTGCAAAACTAAAGATAAGTTAGACAGACAATTATCAAAAGAATATCCAAAGATAGAGAAGTCATCCATGAAGACTTCTAAAACATTTTCTACCATGTCCGAAAAGATGGACATCATGCATCTTTGAAATGTGGCTGATGCATTGCAAAGGCCAAAAGGCATCCTCCTATATGCAAATGTTCCATATGGACAAGTAAAAGTGGTCTTCTCTTGATCTTTAGGTGCAATGGCTATTTAATTATAACTAGAGCACACATCTAAAGAATAGTAGTAAGCATGTTCTGCAAGTCTTTCTAGCATTTGATCAATAAAAGATAAGGAAAAATGATCTTTTCGAGTTGCATCATTAAGTTTTCTATAATCTATGCATACTCGCCATCCCATGACCGTCCTTGTTGGTATAAGTTCATTGTTATCATTCTTGATCACAGTTATTCCACCTTTCTTTGGTATAACTTGTATTTGACTTACCCATGCGCTGTCCGAGATAGGATAAATAATTCCGGCATCTAATAGCTTTAGCACTTCCTTATGCACCACTTCTTGCATTGATGGATTCTATTATCTTTCATTAAAATCTTGTGTGTGCAAATTGAAGGACTAATTCCTTTGATGTCAGAGATGGTCTAACCCAAAGCCATCTTATGTTCCCTTAAGATTCTAAGCAATTTTTCTTCCTCTATATCATTCAAAGAATTATTAATAATAACTAAAAAAGTAGAGTCTTGGCCTAAGAAAGCGTACCTTAAATTTGATGAAAGATGTTTTAGCTCAAGTTTAAGTGGTTTCACTGGTGGAGATGTTGGCTGATATGATTTAAGTCTTTCACTTTTGGTTTCATTGAAGGAGGAAAAATTGGTGTAGCCTCCAAATATCTTTCACACTCTTTAACTTTTTCATCATCAAGTTCAATAGAAGTAGAGTGAGTAAGACATACCTCAAGTGGTAACTTTAGAAAATCATCTACATAAATCTCATCGGCAATGATCACGTCTTGGTCACTTATTTGAAAATAGAAATGTGTCTCAGAAGGAGGTTTCATAGGCTTAAGTACATCAAAAGTGATCTCATCCTCTCCGACCCTTAAAACAAGTTTTTTCTGCAGGACATCAATTAAGGTTCTCTCCGTCGCAAGGAAAGGTCGACCCAATATCAAAGGGATGTCCTCGTCCTCCTTCATATCAAGAATAATAATGTCAGCCAGAAAGATGAACTTGTCAACTTTCACTAATACGTCCTCAATGACTCCTCCTCGGTATTTTATAAATCTATCTGCCAAATGTAAAAAGATGTTGGTTGGATTTACTTCTCCTAGACCTAATTTTTAAAAATTAAGAGAGGCATTAAATTAATACCCGTTCATAAGTCACATAAAGATCTATCAAAATAAGAATTTTCTATAGTGCAAAGGATAGTGAAACTCCATCTTTCAGCTTAGGTGGCGGCTTCTTTTGTAAGATTGCACTACTCTCCTCTGTCAGCATTACTGTTTTATATTCCTCCAATTTTTGCTTCTTTGATATAATGTCTTTTAAAAATTTAGCATATTTAGGCATTTGTTCTAAAGAGTCAATGAGAGGAATATTAATATGCAATTGCTTAAATATGCTTAGAAATTTAGAAAACTGTTCATCAACATTATTCTTTTTTAATCTTTGCGAAAAAGGAATTGATGGATCATAAATTGAAGGAGAATAAGTCTCAAAAGTAACTTCCCTGGATTTTTTTGATTTTGAAGCTCTTTCATTCTCCTTATTCTTCTCAGCTTACTCCACTTCTTTCATTTCTGACTCAGCTTCCTTAATCTTGGACTCTTCATTATCCATATTTTCATCTTGTTTGACATTTGTTACTTGTTGCTCCCCATATGTTCATCTACTTCTTAGTGATATTACCTTTATATATTCTTTGGGATTAGTGACAGTGTTGCTTGGCAAAGTTTTGGCATCCTCTCTGTGAGCATGTTTGAGAGCTGACCGATTTGTATCTCAAGATTATGAATTGAAGTTGAGTTGTTTTGGATCGCCACATTTATTTTCTGCATATATTGCATAAACATGTCCTTAAGTGTTGGCTTCTTCTCTTGCTATGAAAATTGCTGAGGTGGTTTAGCTTGCCCTTGATTATTGATCCATAAGAAGTTGGGGTGATTCCTTCATACAGAATTGTACATGTTTGAGTATGGATTATTTTGATGTTGAAAGGTTGACACGTAATTTGCTTGTCCATTACTCGATTGTGCAAAAGGATTCCCCACATTGCAGTCGATACTTGAATGATTTCTTCACAAGATCTCAAACATCATTAGTTTGAGACAAATTTGCCATTTGTGCTGCCAATGAAGTTATAGAATCAAGTTCTAAAACTCTAGCTATTTTTCTTGGCATTGCTCTTTCTGCAAGCCATTGATAGTTGTTAGATGTTAATTCTTTCAGAAGTTCATATGCTACCTTATGAGTTTTACTTATTAAACCTCCACCAGCTGCTGCATCAACTATAGACCTATTTGTAGCTCCTAGACCATTGTAGAATGTTTGCACTTGAAGCCATGCTGGAAGGTGATGATGAGGATATCTTCTCAATAATATTTGTACCTTTTTTATGCTTCATATAATGATTCATCCTCAAATTGGATGAATGTAGTGATGTTATTCCTTAGCTTTGCTATTTTTGCAGGAGGAAAATATTTTGCTAAGAACTTTTGTGCTAACTCTTCCCATATAGTAATGACGCTAGGCGGCAAAGAATTCAACCAAACTTTAGCTTTATCCCTAAGTGAGAAGGGAAAAAGCCTTAGTCGAATCGCATTATCTGTCACTCCATTATGTTTAAAAGTATCATAAATCTCTAGAAAATTACAATATGGACGTTAGGATCCTCTTGTAACCCTCCAAACTGGACAGTTTGCTGTATCATTTGAATGATGGCTAGCTTGATCTCAAAATTATTGGCTTGTATGGCTGGCCTCCTTATGCTTGATGCAGTCCCATTGACCAAGGGCATAGCATAGTCTCGTAATGCCTTGTGCTCCTGATCAGCCATATTAGGTAGAGATATGTTGGCTTCTTTCTTCTTTTTATCTTTTTCTTTTTTTTGAGCTCTCGTAAGGTTCTTTCAATCTCAGGATCAAAGGGTGTAAGCTCTAATAGTTTAGATCGAGGCATGCACTTCTAAGTAGCAATAATAATAATTTTTAATAATAATAATATCCAAAGTAGTAAATATCTAGCTAGTAATAATATCAATCAAATAATTAATCCCCGGCAATGGCACCAAAAACTTGTTTGCGTAAAATAATCTGCAAGTGCACAAAATCATAACAAGTAGTAAAGTATTTTTAGAAATAGATGTCAAACCCACAAAGATTAATTATGTTATTAAATACCAAAATTTATTAAATTAATTACTATTTAGAAAATAAAATATAAGCAAAACGTCTACTGTAAAATTATTTAATCTAAAAATTAATAAAGCGTACAAATTTAAATGTAAACAAATGATAAGAAAAGATCTAGAGTGATTAATTTCACCTAACAATTTTTACACAATTTATTCTTTAATTATTAAATTCTAATATTCCATGTTGATGATTAAAAATTTCTTAATTATTCAATATCTTTTGCCGAACGATATCAAAAATATCTCCAACTAATAACTCCATATCTCTATGTGAATTTAATTAATTGGAGACTCATTATGTATTTAAATTTCTAAAAAATCATATTAATGATATCGTGGTAAAGCATTTCTACTTTTGCTTAACTAATGGTGTTTAATTCTAGATCTAAAATTACAAATCACCTCACGATCTTATTGTAGTTCAACTGATCAAACAATAATAATAAGAATTAAACGCTCAATCATAAAAATATTAAAACAAATAACTAATAAAATAAATGTGTGTTTCTTGCCAGATTACATCAATGCTTTAAAAAAAAATTAGCTCATAATAAAATTGACTAGAAAATTAATGAAACTTATGTTTTTCATTGAAAGCAATTGATGAACACGTAGTTTTTGTCTCTGTTCTTCAGACCCCATCCGTTGTTGAAACACTTTCTAAGCCTCTATTCTATAAAAGTTTACTATTGCTTTCTTTTATAGTTGGAAAGTCACTCCTGGATGGATAAGGATAGAATTTTGGATGAAACATAGCGTTGCCGGAAAACACTGCCAGCTTTCTCTCATTGCATGGATTCTGTTGGAGAATGCCATCGCGTGAAGGAGTCCAGGATCATTGCCCAGGCTGTTTAACATGGGAAAAGTCTTTGTACACCACCCCCGGTGCAGCAAGTCCTACGTGGGCTGCACCGTTCTTCTTATTGGTCCACATGGATCCTATGTGGCTGACGCGATGGGAAAGGATAGCAGGGGGATAATTACTTTTGATCGTGACATCCATTAAAAGTCGTTCAGCCTTTCACCATTGGTGTGCAGACGAAAATGCCCTTTCCCTCCAGCCTACTTTAACCCGCCATCTTATTTGATTTTGCTGATAAAAAACTCTTTCTGATTGTAAAACATTCTTCCTGTGATGATGATGCTGCGGAGCGGGAGTCTGGGGTTGAGGTTGTGGTTTATGAGCTTGACGATGGCTTTCAGAATCTCCTACCAGATAAGATGGCAGGTAGAAGTAGGCCTACATGAGGGTGTTAGTTTGGACCAGCATCACCGCCTTGGCGTATCTTGATGGAAGGGGCTCAGTGCCGATGACATCGGCATTTAGGAACTGGATGGTTTCGTCTAGAGATCAATGGTCTTTTTGGGGCGGCAATAGCTTTGGAGGATTCATCAGCTTTGGTGCTAGCTTTTGATGATTCATCAGCTTTGGTTCATCTGTGTTCCTTAAACTCTAACTTCTTAACATCTTTGCTGCTCAAAAAGCATTAGTTCAACTAGGGTGTCGTAGGTTTTGAACTAATGTTTTGTCTTAACGCTTTCTAAATCGGTGCCATAGGTTTCAAACTAGGGTGTCCTGGGTTTTCAACTAATACTTTGTCTTAATTTTTTGAATGGGTGTCGTAGGTTTTGAACTAGCGTGTCGTAGGTTTTGAACTAGGGTGTCGTGGGTTTTCAACTAGGGTGTCATAGGTTTGAACTAATGCTTTGTCTTAACGTTTTCTGAATGGGTGTCGTAGGTTTTGAATGAGGGTGTCGTAGATTTTGAACTAGGGTGTCGTGGGTTTTCAACTAATGCTTTGTCTTAACGTTTTCTGAATGGGTGTCGTAGGTTTTGAACTAGGGTGTCGTGGGTTTTGAACTAGGGTGTCGTAGGTTTTGAACTATGGTGTCATGGGTTTTGAACTAATGCTTTGTCTTAATGTTTTCTGAATGGGTGTGTAGGTTTTGAACTAGAGTATCGTAGGTTTTGAACTAGGGTGTCGTGGGTTTTCAACTAGGGTGTCGTAGGTTTTGAACTAATGCTTTGTCTTAACGTTTTTTGAATGGGTGTCGTAGGTTTTGAACTAGGGTGTCGTGGGTTTTCAACTAGTGTCGTGGGTTTTTAACTAATGCTTTGTCTTAACGTTTTCTGAATGGGTGTCATAGGTTTTGAACTAGGGTGTCGTGGGTTTTGAACTAGGGTGTCATGGGTTTTCGACTAGGGTGTCGTAGGTTTTGAACTAATGCTTTGTCTTAACATTTTCTGAATGGGTGTCGTAGGATTTGAACTAGGTGTTGTAGATTTTCAGTTAGGGTGTCGTAGGTTTTGAACTAATGCTTTGTCTTAACATTTTCTGAATGGGTGTTGTAGGTTTTGAATTAGGGTGTCGTAGGTTTTGAACTAGGGTCGTGGGTTTTTCAACTAGGGTATCGTAGGTTTTGAACTAATGCTTTGTCTTAATATTTTTTGAATGGGTATCGTAGGTTTTGAACTAGGGTGTCGTGGGTTTTCAACTAGGGTATCGTGGGTTTTAAACTAGGGTGTCATGGGTTTTCAACTAGGATGTCGTAGGTTTTGAACTAATGCTTTGTCTTAACATTTCCTGAATAGGTGTCATAGGTTTTGAACTAGGGTCGTAGGTTTTGAACTAATGTTTGTCTTAACGTTTTCTAAATGGGTGTCATAGGTTCTAAACTAGGGTCTTGTAGGTTTTGAATTAGGGTGTCGTGGGTTTTGAACTAGGGTGTCGTGGGTTTTGAACTAATGCTTTGTCTTAACGTTTTCTGAATGGGTTTCGTAGGTTTTGAACTAGGGTGTCATAGGTTTTGAACTAGGGTACTGTGGGTTTTCAATTAGGGTGTCGTGGGTTTTGAACTAATGCTTTGTCTTAACGTTTTCTGAATGGGTGTCGTAGGTTTTGAAAAGGGTGTCGTGGGTTTTGAACTAGGGGTATCGTAGGTTTTGACTAGGGTGTCGTGGGTTTTGAACTAGGGTGTCTTAACATTTTTGAATGGGTGTCGTAGGTTTTGAACTAGGGTGTCTTGGGTTTTGAATTAGGGTGTCATGGGTTTTGAACTAGGGTGTCGTGGGTTTTCAACTAGGGTGTCGTAGGTTTTGAACTAATGCTTTGTCTTAACGTTTTCTGAATGGGTATCATAGGTTTTGAACTAGGGTGTCGTAGGCTTTGAACTAGGGTGTCGTGGGTTTTCAACTAGGTGTCGTAGGTTTTGAACTAATGCTTTGTCTTAACGTTTTCTGAATGGGTGTCATAGGTTTTGAACTAGGGTGTTTTAGGTTTTCAGCTATGGTGTCGTGGGTTTTCAACTGGAGTATCGTGGGTTTTGAACTAATGCTTTGTCTTAACATTTTCTGAATGGGTGTCATAGGTTTTGAACTATGGTGTCATGGGTTTTGAACTAGGGTGTCGTGGGTTTTCAACTAGGGTGTTGTAGGTTTTGAACTAATGCTTTGTCTTAACATTTTCTGAATGAGAGTCATAGGTTTTGAACTAGGGTGTCGTAAGTTTGAATAGGGTGTCATGGGTTTTCAACTAGGGTATCGTAGGTTTTGAACTAATGCTTTGTCTTAACATTTTCTGAATGGATGTCGTAGGTTTGAACTAGGGTGTCATAGGTTTTGAACTAGGGTGTCATGGGTTTTGAACTAATGCTTTGCCTTAACGTTTTCTGAATGGGTGTCGTAGGTCTTGAACTAGGGTGCCATGGGTTTTGAACTAGGGTATCGTGGGTTTTTAAACTAGGGTGTCTTAACGTTTTCTGAAAGGGTAATGCTTTGTCTTAACATTTTTTGAATGGGTGTCGTAGTTTTGAACTAGGGTGTCGTAGCTTTTGAATTAGGGTGTCGTGGGTTTTCAACTAGGGTGTCGCAGGTTTTGAACTAATGCTTTGTCTTAACGTTTTCGAATGGGTGTCGTAGGTTTTGAAATAAGGTGTCATAGGTTTTGAATAGGGTGTCGTGGGTTTTCAACTAGGGTGTCGTAGGTTTTCAACTAGAGTGTCGTAGGTTTTGAAATAGGGTGTCATGGATTTTGAACTAGGGTGTCGTGGGTTTTGAACTATGGTGTCTTAACGTTTTCTGAATGGGTGTCGTAGGTTTTGAATTAGGGTGTCGTGGGTTTTGAACTAATGCTTTGTCTTAACGTTTTCTGAATGGGTGTCGTGGGTTTTGAAATAGGGTGTCGTGGGTTTTCAACAAGGGTGTCGTAGGTTTTGAACTAATGCTTTGTCTTAACATTTTCTGAATGGGTGTTGTAGGTTTTGAACTAGGGTATCGTAGGTTTTGAAACTAGGGTGTCGTGGGTTTTCAACTAGGGTGTCGTAGGTTTTAAACTAGAATGTCATAGATTTGAAATAGGGTGTCGTGGATTTTAAACTAGGGTGTCATGGGTTTCGAACTAGTTGAATACCCACGACACCCTAGTTCAAAACCCACGACACCCTAGTTCAAAACCCACGACACCCATTCAGAAACGTTAAGACAAAGCATTAGTTCAAAACCTATGACACCATAGTTTAAACCCACGACCCCTAGTTCAAAACCCATGACACCCATTCAGAAAACGTTAAACAAAGCATTAGTTGAAAACTACGACACCTTAGTTGAAAACCCACGACACCCTAGTTGAAAACCTATGACACCCTAGTTCAAAACCTACGACACCCATTCAGAAAACGTTAAGACAAAGCATTAGTTCAAAACCTACGACACCCTAGTTGAAAACCATGACACCCTAGTTCAAACCTACGACACCCTAGTTGAAAACCTAAGACACTCATTCAAAAAACGTTAAGACAAAGCATTAGTTCAAAACCTACGACACCTTAGTTGAAAACCCACGACACCCTAGTTTATAACCCACGACACCCTAGTTGAAAACTCACAACACCCTTTTTCAAAACCTACGACACCCATTGAGAAAAGGTTAAGACAAAGCATTAGTTCAAAACCTACGACACCCTAGTTGAAAACCCACGACACCCTAGTTCAAAACCTACGACACCCTAATTCAAAACCTACGACACCCATTCAGAAAATGTGAAGACAAGCATTAGTTCAAACCTACGACACCTTAATTTTAAACCCACGACACTCTAGTTCAAAACCCATGACACCCATTCAAAAAATGTTAAGACAAAGCATTAGTTGAAAACTTACGACACCTTAGTTGAAAACCCACAACACCCTAGTTGAAAACCTACGACACCCTAGTTCAAAACCTACGACACCCATTCAGAAAACGTTAAGACCAAAGCATTAGTTCAAAACCTATGACACCCTAGTTGAAAACCCATGACACCTAGTTCAAAACCTACGACACCCTAGTTCAAAAACTAAGACACTCATTAAAAAAACGTTAAGACAAAGCATGAGTTCAAAACCTACGACACCCTAGTTGAAAACCCATGACACCCTTTTATAACCCACGACACCCTAGTTCAAAATCCACAACACCCTTGTTCAAAACCTACGACACCCTAGTTGAAACCCATGACACCCTAGTTCAAAACCTATGACACCCTAATTCAAAACCTACGACACCCATTCAGAAAACGTGAAGACAAAGTATTAGTTCAAAACCTATGATACCCTAGTTGAAAACCTACGACACCCTAGTTCAAACCTACGACATCCATTCAAAAAACGTTAAGACAAGCATTAGTTTAAAACCTATGACCACTAGTTGAAAACCCACGACACCCTAGTTTAAAACCTACGATACCCTAGTTCAAAACCTACGACCCCATTCAGAAAATGTTAAGACAAAGCATTAGTTCAAACCCACGACACCCTAGTTGAAAACCCACGACACCCTGTTCAAAACCTACGACACCCTCGTTCAAAACCTACGACACCCATTCAGAAAACGTTAAGACAAAGCATTAGTTTAAAACCTACGACACCCTAGTTGAAAACATGACACCTAGTTCAAAACCTTCGACTCTCTAGTTCAAAACCTACGATACCCATTCAGAAAACGTTAAGACAAAGCATTAGTTTAAAACCCACGACACCCTAGTTCAAAACCTACGACACCCTAGTTAAAAACCTACGACACCCATTCAAAAACATTAAGACAAAGCATTAGTTGAAAATCCACAACACCCTAGTTGAAAACCCACGACACCCTAGTTCAAAACCTTCGACACTCTAGTTCAAAACCTATGACACCCATTCAGAAACATTAAGACAAAGCATTAGTTCAAAACCTACGACACCCTAGTTGAAAACCCACGACACCCTAGTTCAAAACTAACGACACCCTACTCAAAACCTACGTCACCCATTCAGAAAATGTTAGGACAAAGCATTAGTTCAAACCCACGACCCCTAGTTGAAAACCCATGACACCCTAGTTCAAAACCTAGGACACCCTAGTTCAAAACCTAGGACCCCATTCAGAAAACGTTAAGACAAAGCATTAGTTCAAAACCTAGACACCCTAGTTGAACTAATGCTTTTTGAGCAGCAATGCTATTAAGAAGTTAGAGTTTAAGGAACACAGATGAACCAAAGCTGATGAATCATCAAAAGCTAGCACCAAAGTTGATGATCCTCCAAAGCTTTTGCCGCACCAAAAAGACCATTGATCTCCAGACGAAACCATCCAGTTCTTGAATGATGTCATCGGCACTGAGCCCCTTCCATCAAGGTACGCCAAGGCGGTGATGCTGGTCCAAACTACACCCTCATGCAGGCCTACTTCTACCCGCCATCTTATATGGTAGGAGATCCTAAAAGCCATCGTCAAGCTCATAACACCATAACTCAACCCAGACTCCCGCTCCGTGGCACCATCATCACAGGAAGAATGTTTTACAATCAGAAAGAGTTTTTTATCAGCAAAATGAATTAAGATGGCAGGTTGAAGTAGGCTGGAGGAAAAGGGCATTTTCGTTACACACCAATTGTGAAAGGCTGAACAACTTTTAATGGATGTCACGATCAAAAGTAACATTTCCCTCTGCTATCCTGTCCATCGCGTAGGCCACATGGGATCCATGTGGACCAATAAGAAGAAACAGTGCAGCCCACGTAGAACTTGCTGCACTGGGGATGGTGTACAAAGATTTTCCATTAACGTGTCTTCATGAAATCTTTCCACGTCACACGTGCACTCAAGCGCTGCCAAAGAAGTGGAACGGCTTCACCTCATCGCGTGGAGTCCCCTTCTATTTCAACATTGCATAACATCCGGCTTTCACTTCATGCATGGAGTCCCGCTTGGAGAACGCTCGCTGCCAGGCTTTCATCATCACGTGAATGCTGGAGCTTCTCACGCATGGACGCTGCGATAAACCGACTGGATCCCTGTATTAGAAGCAATTGTAGAAATTCCTAAGGTAAAAGGGAAATTATTATTAGTTAATACTTTCCATGCAGAAGTTGCATTGGAGGCAGTGAGGGGAGGGCTGCATATGTTAATGATGCTGCCAAGTCACTTGTGATGAGCACCGGGTGTGCTGATATCTCCGGGGGCCTCCGAGGAGGTGAAAAGGTTGCCCTCTTCCTCTAAAAAACCAGCAAGAAGTCCCGGGCCGGTGGTTCCGGCGAGGACCCTCCGATGCTCAAGTCAGTGAGCTTGTAGAACAGGAATGTGTTGTGTGAGTATGTTTCAGAGAGAAGAAGAGGAAGAAGATCCCTGCCCTGAGCTTGGGGTCTTCCTTTTATACCTGTCTGGCGGGTTACTTTTTACCTCGTTCCGTTGAAACTGTCAAATCTTTCTGGTTAGGATGAGCTCTGTGAACGGCAGGTGGGTGAGCTATTGCCGAATGGGCGCCGTTGTATGTCGGCAACTATGGGGTGTGTTGTTAACTGCCCGTGATCTCAGCGAAATAGATGAGCGAGACACGCGGGTAGTGGATGCCTCGAATCCCAGGGTCCGATATCTGAGGCTGGCTTATGCAAGGAAAGCACACCAACACAAAAGTTAAAGCCAAAGCCGAGGCCGGAGCTGGAACCAGAGGCCAAGTTGGAGGTCGGAGCCAGAGCCGAGGCCAAAGTTGGAGGCCGGAGCCAGAGCCAGCGGCCGAAACTGGAGACGGAGCCAGAGCCAGAGGCCGAAGCCGAAAGCCGGAGTCAAAGCCAGAGGCTGGGGCCGGAGGGGCCGAGGGCGAGTGCCGACGTCCCAAAATGAGTTATCTCATCATTTGATTCCGGGAATCGGCAGG
>UESW01004383.1:1339621-1413520 GCA_900491605.1 Calamus simplicifolius
AATGATAATTCCGATGGTTGACAAGCACCAGGCATGGAGTGCCTCCAATGATTATCAAGACATCGGACTCATTATCATCCACCTTAATGGGAGGCTATGATCTAGTTATCATATAACTATTTCATTTTAAGGACCTAATAATTTTAGAGGATTTTAATAATATGAAGATAAATTGACTAATCAAGTTCTTCCACTAAATCTATGAAATTGGTAGAATGAAACAAGATTAAGTCAGGTTAAGTAGCACCTAAATCAGTCATACTGATATCCTTACAGGCATGGGTCAACCCGAATCAGGTAAATGATCTGAATCATAAATGGTTCACCACAATGACCAGGTGAGAGAGATCGATGGGATGGATATGACATTAACTCGTTAAAGACACATCAATACGAGTAGCTCCCAATTAAAAACCATTCGATCGTTGATCCTAGAGCAACTTGCCATCCCACCTTGACATCATATGGTTAACCAATTCTGATTTGACCATCTAATAGATTCATGCTCAACCACGGAGCCTAATCTACTTTCATTTGGTTTAATCAAAGAGAAGGACTTGATCAACTACAACTATTATTTGATTTAGAGCATTCTTAACCTAATCTAATTAGATTTGAACAAATACTCTTTTAGTCCAGTTGATTTAAACCTTAGAGTCTAACCCTTTATGGACCCGATTTAGCTAACCCAAATGATTAAATATATTTCATGTTAACATGTCATATATTTCAATCAAGCATAATGTTACTACTCATAATTCCTATATTTAGATCATATCTAAAAAAAATTATGTACTAATATTTGACATTCAAATAAAACTCTCATAAATATTTGTATGTTTTATAACATAGACATCATGCCATCATATATCATATCTATGTTTTTATACTAAACATGCAAATATTATGGTTTTATACAACATCAATATGTATCAAATATAAAATATCTTTTGAGAGTGTGTGTAATCTATGTTTTGATGCCAAAGAACAATTTAAATTTTCTTTAAACAAAGCATCAACGATAAAACAATCGCACGGTAATATGTCACAGAATACCTCATTGAATGGGTAATTCAGATTTTCAATCCACCTGTGACCATATGGCCTTGTGATAAGTTTTAGTCATAATTACACAATTAATGAGAATATTAATTTACATAATAAATTAGATCATTAACGAAACCATGGCTCTGATACCATTTGTAGGGAGAAATAGTCTCCGAGGCATACATATTTTTAAAAATTGATAACTATTATCATTGCGAAAATTAAAAGATTACATATTAATCTATCTAATATGCATCAAGATCATATCTTGCCTATATATTCTGGGTTGTTTGATCTAAAATATGCATATAAAACATCAAGATCATATCTTGATCTTCAAGATGACTAGTCACACTATTATCTTGAAGCCTGCCTTAAGATCTAGGGATCAAATCACTTACCTTAAGAACAGTAGGTAAATCCTTATTACTCTGCAGCCGTTCAATCGTCCGGCCTCTAGTATCGTCCACGCGAGCCCCGAATGATCAGATTTTTGGAGTGCTAGCTCGCGGAAAAATAGCTTTGCTGATCTTGAATCCTCTCACTTGAATCTTCCTCCAAGATCCACCAGGCTTCCGCTAACACCAGAATCACCAGGATTTTCTATTCTAATATTTAGAATTACAATCCACGACAATTTAGAATTACAATCCACGACAAATTGTGTATTGTTGTTCTATTTTTTGTTATGTGTTTCTGGGGAGGGAATGCCCTCTATTTATAGTCTCGATTTAGCCTTGACATTTAATTCTGACATTTAAGAATCCATCATTTGGCAAAAGCGAAGAGACACCGAAGGCGCGGCGCTTGGTTTAATTCCGACGTTCGGAGAAAACCAAGGAGTTGCGGCATTTGGTTTAGTTCCGTCGTTCGGAGAAAACCAAAGAGACAAGGGATAAATCCGACGTTCGGTAAATAAATGTCAGCATTAAATTCTATCTCATGAGATGAGATTTTTTAGCCATCTCATCATATGAGATCCATATTCGAGAGGTTTGGGTTCTGATCTGAATTTATTTGACTTAACCCCATAGATCATGGTCCAAGCCCAAATCAAATTTGGCTAGTCCTGAATCTATTTAAATTCAAATCAAGTCTAATTTCAAATCAATATTTGAAATTGACTTGTCCTTCTAATAGACTTAAAACAAATTTAATCTTATTCAATTGTACTTAACCCAATTGAGATAATTCAATCAATCAAATTGATTAATTAAATCATATACGATTCTCAATCGTTGATCAGCAAATAAATCATCCTAGGAAACTTCTATGCGTGTGACTCTCTAGGTTCGAACCTAAGCCGGTAGCATAGAAATAACTTTCTATACTAATCGATGTGCCCATCTAGCAATGGAACCCGACGTCCGGATAGGTCGAAGAGTTGCCGAGCAAACTCCAAGAACCCTAAGAAACCGTTACCGTATAATTCATCCTCTTGACCACAAATGCTAAGGATGGCTTAAGAGCTTGTCAACTCTAAATAGCAAATCCATAAAGTGATTTCAACTTTAGTGATCATGTGACTTTCACATGAAGTGCCTTGGCTAAGGTCTTGCTAAATTGAAACACAAGCATTTCTCCTTTTAATGGGATAGGTCAAATTCCATCTTGATCCACAACTGACTACCACAAGTACTTGACTGCACCCAGTAACCTTTCGTAGCTGGATTAGAAATCCAGGTGGTCCGGCACCTAAGTACAATGAGTTGCTTGTAAGCCACTGGTTGTGATCTTCAGGTCTGAAGGATACTTATACCTATATCTTCTCGGATTAACTCTTGACAGCAGAGTATCTGGAAATGAGTCACGTTCGGTGAAATGTACTCCTACACTTTCACCTGTATGTCATACCAGTGTCTCTACACTCCTTGGTTAAGAGGATAACCAACAAATATGATATACAACGTCCTATAATTGATAGTACTATGGCCCTGTCATAGTATATCATTTGATCGCGAACTCTTTTAAGGACCTTCTAAGATAAATCCTCCTTTATCGTGACGAAGATCCTAAGGGCTTCATCACTTTCAGGAGTATTAAGAAGATGTTCTTGTAATGAATAAACTGCCAAATAACTTTTATTAATATATCAATTTATATACAATTTACATCAGCACAATCATCAAATGATTGGCTTTAGGATACAATTCCCAACACCGGCCGCCCCTTGCCAGCCGGGTCTAGCCTCGACTCCCTCGGGAGGGTCATGGTGTCCCAGTTCTCCCCAGCATGGCCCCAGCAGTTCAAGAAACCGCCTCTCTGATTCGCACCGTCTGACAATGCCAGGTCCACCTACTACTGGCCATGTTGTTGATGGGAATAGACCCAACTACCCAACAGCCCCGTTGGCTGATGGGACTTAGCCCACCAACTGCCGCTTTCTCCCTTTCCGATGAGACAGGACCCACCAACCAGCACAGATTCATGCAACTGAACTCCGCAGACATTCCCTCCTCACGAAATCCCACGTGATCATGCCAGGGTCAACCCCTATAAAAGGTGAATCCACCGAGTAAACAGGTATGCGCGATAATCCTCAAAATCGCTGCCTTAGCATTCAGGAAGGAATCCCTCTCCCTGAGACCTCCTTTCTCATTCTAAAAAGGGCTCACTCGAGCCCCTCTTCACTGTGACCTCAGTTGCTAACTTGGGCATCAGAGGGTCCCATCAGAGAACCCTCTCCGGTCCTATGACTTTTCTGCAGGTAACCTGGTGAAGAAGAGCCTGGAGAAGCATCCCATTCCCGACGTCCAGGATAGGTGATTGAGCGTCATCAGATTGGCGCGCCAGGTAGGGGGGATAAGAAAAAGTAGCGAACATTCTCCCTGCGCTACATCTCCCCCCCCTCTTCTCTTCGAGAAACCATGGTGGTGACGCGAGCTCAGGATGCCTCCGTCAGCTGTCCGGCATGGCTCCCCCCGCCAACTAGGCAGCAGGAGGCCAATCCCCCTGCTACCAACCCTCCAGTTGCCTGCCCGCGCCGGAGGCCGTTGATCAAACAGCGGAACGGCTAGCGACTCTTTCCCAGCAAGTCCAGAATCTCACCGCCATGGTCCATGGGCTCCAGCAACAATAGTCCGTGGCCACCCAGCATCAGACTGCTCCCCCGCCAGTCAATAGTCGGCGAGGGAAGGTTCTCCTCGACAGGAGGCCGGTCGGCGAGAGACCGGCCAACGTCATGTTTCCCCTAGGAAGCCTCGATGCGAGCCCTCCAAACGGCCACGGTCCCCTGACCACGGCCCCAACAAATTTCCTCCCAAGCCACATCATCACGAGGAACCCAGGCAGAAGTCCCGACTTTCGTCTCCATCTCCTTCTGCCTCTTCTTCTTCTTCTTCCTCCGAGCCATCTCGGAGGGCCCCGACGATCAGCCGCCAGGCGGAGGAACCTGGAGGAGTACAACAGGCACCTCGACGAGCTCGCCAAGAAGATCAACCATCAGCCAGAGGAAGAGTTCGACACTCGTCCTCCTTACACCCGTCGGATATTGGAGGAACCAGTCCCCTCCAGGTTCCGCTTCCCTTAGATAGACCCGTACGATGGTACGATGGATCCTCTCGATCATCTCGAGAGTTACAAAGCAATGATGCAAATCCAGGGTGCTTCAGACGCCCTTCTCTGCAAAGCCTTCCCCGCTACCCTGCGGAAGGCCGCCCGTGCATGGCACTCATGCCTGCCCCCTCACAGCATCGACTCCTTCCGGGAGCTGGAGAAAGCCTTTATGGCACACTTCGATGCCTGCCGGCAAATCCCAAGGGTAGCCGACAGTCTTTTCTCCATCCATCAGAAGGAGGGAGAGTCTCTGCGGACTTTGTGTCCCGGTTCAAGGCCACCGCCCTCGAGGTCTATCATCTCGATGACGCGGTGGCAGCACTGGCGTTGAAGCGGGGACTCCTCCCGTCCCGCTTCACTTTCTCCTTGGATAAGAAACCCCCAAGCTCTTATTCCGATCTCCTCCTCCGAGCTCAGAAATACATCGCGCGGATGAAGCCGACTTCACCCGCCGGGAATCCTCAAGAAGCTCCAGCCACAAGCCCGCTCGCCCGAGCCCAGCGGGCCCCCTCGACACAGGCGAGCTGACCCGCCTCGTCGTTCCGAGAACAGGCGTCGGAGCCCCGTCCCCGACGAGAGTAAGCTCACGCCTCTTCTAGCCCCTCGATCCCACATTCTGATGGAGATCGAGGGTGAGCCTTATCTTCAACGACCTCCTCCCATGAAGAAAGGTCCTCCCCGTGACAAGAGCCGCTACTGCCGTTTCCACCGGGATTACGGCCACGATACCGATAGCTGCTACAACCTGAAGAGGGCCATCGAGGAGCTTATTCAATGGGGCTACCTCGGCAAATATGTCCAAAAGACCGCAGCCGCTGCCAGCCCTCATGGGGCCCCCGCCTGTCCAAGCCCGGTCGACAATGCCCCACTGAGCGGACGTCGGAATGGTGTCCTGGGGATCAGCCTCTGCACCTAAACGGCCGAGAGGGGAGGAGGCGCCGAACAATGTAATCCCTGGGGGGGACCTACTGTAGTGGGGAATGTAAACAATGAAGGCATCGTCGTCTCTTGACGATCGCCAAGCACCCTGTAAAAAGGATATTAGTTGATAGTGGCAGCTCAGCTGACATCCTTACTTATGACGCTTTTGTTCGAATGGGATTATCTATGGACTCTCTCCAACCTGTGGCGGCCCGCTAGTCGGGTTTACCGGGGACTCCGTAAGGGTCGAAGGTGAAATACCTCTGCCTGTGACAGCCGGGACACCGCCATGCCAAAGCACTGTGATCATGAAGTTCCTGGTCGTAAGGGTCCCCTGGCATACAATGCCATTCTCGGCGCCCAGGTCTGAACCTTTTGGACGCAGTCATTTCCACCCGGCGTTTACTAGTGCAGTTCCCCACTAGTGAGGGAGTTGGTGAGATGCGCGGCGAGACCAACCCGGTCCTGCCCTGTTATCATGCGGCATCAAGTCCCCTGGAAGTTGAGCCAGCTCTAGAGGCATCTGATCCCAGAGACTCCAGCCAAGAGGAGAGCCAGCTGAGCACCTGCTAACCTTCCCCCTTGGGGAGGACCCGGCGAAGACCGTCCGCATCGGAGGACTCCTTCCCCTGGAGGACCGGGAGCGTCTCTTGGGTTTTTAAGGGCTAACTCGGACATTTTTGCCTGGTCGGCATCTGACATGCCCGGCATCCCTTCGGAGGTGATCACCCACAAGCTCAACATTGATCCACGGCACCGTCCGATCCGCCAAAAGAAGAGAAGCTTCGCCCCTGACCGACAAAGGGCCATTGACGAGGAAGTTAGCAAGCTGCTCAGTGCCGGCCACATCCGGGAAGCGCACTACCCTGACTGGCTAGCCAACGTGGTCATGGTGCGTAAGGCAAATGGGAGCTGGAGGATTGCATAGACTTCACCGACCTCAACAAGGCGTGTCCGAAAGATAGTTTCCCTCTGCCCAGAATTGATCAGCTGGTGGATTCCACCTCCGGCACGAACTCCTCAGCTTCATGGATGCCTTCTCAGATATAACCAGATAAGGATGGACCCAGCGACGAAGAGCACACCTCCTTTGTGACAGAGAAAGGCATTTATTGCTACAAGGTGATGCCTTTCGGCCTCAAGAACGCGGGGGCAACCTACCAAAGACTGATGAACAGAGTGTTCCAAGATCAGCTAGGCCGGAACATGGAAGTCTACGTAGACGACATGCTGACAAAGAGCACCCGCGCCTCCGATCACGTCTCCGACCTAGAGGAGACCTTCAACAACCTCCGTCGCTTCCAAGTCAAGCTGAACCCCAAGAAATGTGCTTTTGGGGTCACGGCGGCAAGTTCCTAGGCTTCATGGTGACCCAGCGAGGGATCGAGGCAAACCCAGAGAAGATCAGTGCCATACTCGACATGGCCGCCATCCAGCAAAAAGGAAGTACAGTGATTGACGGGGAGGATAGCGGCTCTAAGTCGTTTCCTCTCCAAATCGGCTGAGAGATGCCTGCCTTTCTTCAAGGCCCTGTGAAAATGAATAGCTTTGAATGGACGGACAACTGCCAGAAAGCCTTCGACGGGTTGAAGGCATTCCTGTCTTCTCTGCCACTTCTATCCAAGCCAAGAGATGGAGAAAGTCTCTTCCTCTACTTAGCCACTTCGTCAGAAGCCGTTAGCTCGGTCCTGGTGCGCCTCGATGCCGACGGAACTCAAAGACCCATCTATTATGTAAGTAAGGTCCTTCATGATGCAGAGGTCAGATATTCCAAGACAGAGAAAGTTATTTTCGCCCTGATAGTCTCCGCCCGATCCCTCCGTCCGTATTTTCAAGCCCATCCTATTGTGGTGCTCCCGGATCAGCCACTTCAAGCCATCCTGGCTCGCCCGGACACTTCAGGCCGACTGGCCAAGTGGGCCATCAAGCTGGGGGAGTTTGACCTTTCTTTTCAAGCTCGGCCGGCTCTGAAGTCTCAGGTCTTAGCCGATTTTTGGTCGAGTGTACTTGGGCGGAGGAAGATCCCAAGAGGCTCCCATGGAGCAGTGCGAACCGAGCCAGAGGATGATGGAGAATCCTGGTTTCTTCATGTGGACGGCGCATCAAATTCACAAGGAAGCGGCGCCGGCCTCATTCTTGCCGGGCGGGTGGAGAAAGGACAGAATGTGCCCTGCGGTTCCTATTTGAAGCCACCAACAATCAAGCGAGTACGAGGCCCTACTGGCTGGGCTAAGGTTAGCCCGGAGTTGGGAGTAAGGCGTCTCAGAGCCTTTACCGACTCGCAACTTGTCTCTGGCCAAATCCATGGGGAATATGAAGCAAGCGACCCCATTATGGCGCAGTATTTGGGCAAGGTTCAGTTTCTAACTTCCTCACTGCCTTATTTCAATATCAGTTACATTCCCCGAAGTCAAAATTCCAGGGCCGACATCCTTTCTCGTCTGGCCACCTCCGCGACGGCTTGACGAGAGATGCTTATATTGAATACTTGAAAAGACCCAGCATAGAGGACAGTGAAGAAGTCCTCTCACTCGCCCAAGAGCCCACCTGGATAGACGCCTACATCCGTTATCTCACCGACGGCACTCTCCCTGATGACCGCAATGAAGCTAGACTACTCAAATGGAGAGCCTCCAAATTCATCCTCCTCGATGGGTGTCTATACAGAAGGTCGTTCTCCTACACCCTACTCAAATGCGTAGGGCCCACCGACGCTGACTACATCCTCAGATAAATTCATGAAGGCATCTGTGGAAATCACCTGGGGGGCAGATCTTTAGCTCAAAAGGCCCTCCACCAAGGATACTTCTGGCTTACTATGAAGGAAGATGCAGCCAGATTGGTTCAGAAGTGCGATGGTTGCCAGCGCCACACACACATCCAACATCAACCATCTGCCCCAATGAGTCCGCTCTCGGCCCCATGGCCTTTCGCCCAATGGGGAATGGACATTCTTGGGCCATTCCCCCCAGCTTCAGGGCAGCAAAGATTTTTCTAGTCGCCATCGATTACTTCACCAAATGGGTTGAGGTCGAAGCGCTGGCCAAGATCACCGAAAGCAAAGTCAAAGCCTTCTTCTGGAAGTCAATCATATGTCGTTTCGGCCTGCCCCACACCCTCGTCACGGACAATGGCCGCCAATTCAACAATGAAGCATTCAAAGCCTTTTGTGGCGAGTTAGGCATTCATCACCGATTCACATCTGTCGGCCATCCTCAAACTAACGGAGAAGCCGAGGTCATGAACCGCACCATCCTTAGAGGACTCCGAACCCGGCTAGACGGGTCCAAAGGTCAATGGGTGGAGGAGCTCCCAGTGTGATCTGGGCCTACCACACAACCCCTAGAGCCCCGACGGGCGAGACTCCTTTCAGTCTTGCCTTCGGATCCGAAGCCGTCATCCCCGTCGAGATCGGTCTGCCCAGTTCAT
This sequence comes from Calamus simplicifolius, assembly GCA_900491605.1. NCBI lineage: Eukaryota > Viridiplantae > Streptophyta > Magnoliopsida > Arecales > Arecaceae > Calamus > Calamus simplicifolius. The sequence goes on from UESW01004383.1 coordinate 1,348,574, forward strand.
GTGTGGAGTCCTTCAACGAGGAAAATAACTCTGCACTGATACGGGCTAACCTGGACTTCATAGATGAGGCGCACGATCGGGTGAGGCTGCGCATGGCGACCTTTCGTCAGCGTGCGGCCAAATACTACAACGCTCGAGTTCATCCCAAGGTTTTTCGCCGCGGAGACTTGGTTCTGAGAAAAGCTGAAGTTTCAAAGCCTACAGAGGGGGGCAATCTATCCCCCAACTAGGAGGGCCCTTATCGCGTCACCGAAACACTTCACCAGGGGTATACAAATTAGAGGAGCTCGATGAGAAACCCATTCCACGTACCTGGAATGCGGAAACTGCCGCCAATATTACCAATGATGTACTCCCAGAAGCATAAGTAATAAAGAAGGCCCCTTCTGACGCCACAGCCTGTTCTCCCTTATGTCCAAGGACCAGGTCTCTCAAAAGGAGTTCACTGGCATTGCGGCCCACGGGACACCACTCGGCCCCGGCACGGCGATGCCCCCGAGTAGGTTAAGATCCTAAAGGCTCCGTAACCAGCTGAGTAGCCACTTGGGCAGCACACAACCCCCAAGATGGTTCAAAAGAAGCTCACTGGCATCACGGCCCATGGGACACCACTCGGCCCTGGCACGGCGGTGCCCCCGAGTAGGTTAAGATCCTAAAGGCTCCGTAACCGGCTGAGTCACCACTTGGGTGGCACACAAACCCCCAAGATGGTTCAAAAGGAGCTCACTGGCATCGTGGCCCACGGGACACCACTCGGCCCTGGCACAGTGGTGCCCCCGAGTAGGTTAAGACCCTAAAGGCTCCGTAACCGACTGAGTCGCCACTTGGGTGGCACACAAACCCCCAAGATGGTTCAAAAGGAGCTCACTGGCATCGCGGCCTACGAGACACCACTCAGCCCCGGCACGGCGGTGCCCTCGAGTAGGTTAAGACCCTAAAGGCTCCGTAACCGGCTGAGTCGCCACTTGGGTGGCACACAAACCCCCAAGATGGTTCAAAAGGAGCTCACTAGCATCGCAGCCCACGGGACACCACTCGGCCCCGGCACGGCGGTGCCCCCGAGTAGGTTAAGACCCTAAAGGCTTCGTAACCGACTGAGTTGCCACTTGGGCGGCACACAAACCCCCAAGATGGTTCAAAAGGAGCTCACTGGCATTGCGGCCCACGGGACACCACTCGGCCCCGGCATGGTGGTGCCCCCGAGTAGGTTAAGACCCTAAAGGCTCTGTAACCGGCTGAGTCGCCACTTGGGCAGCACACAAACCCCCAAGATGGTTCAAAAGGAGCTCACTGGCATTGCGGCCCATGAGACACCACTCGGCCCCAGCACGATGGTGCCCCCGAGTAGGTTAAGACCCTAAAGGCTCTGTAACCGGCTGAGTCGCCACTTGGGCGGCACACAAACCCCCAAGATGGTTCAAAAGGAGCTCACTAGCATCGCGACCCACGGGACACCATTCGGCCCCGGCACGGCGGTGCCCCCGAGTAGGTTAAGACCCTAAAGGCTCCGTAACCGGCTGAGTCACCACTTGGATGGCACACAAACCCCAAGATGGTTCAAAAGGAGCTCACCGGCATCTCGGCCCACAGGACACCACTCACAGTGGTTCACAAACCCCCCGATTGGTTAAGACCCTAAAGGCTCTGTACCCGGCGAGTCGCCCCTCGTAGCGGTTCCCACACCCCCGAGGCGGTTCAAAAGGAACCTGACGACTCTCAGCTCTCAAGTCACCCTCCGGGGTTCAAAAGGCTTCTGGCAGCCACAACTTGCCTCAGCGGTTTCAACTCTGTGTCATCGACCGACGGCCAATCGGCCTCGACGGCTCTATTTCTACTTCGGCAATTTTGTCACGGCCTCAGCGGCTTTATCTTGGCAGCCTCAAGCCGGCGGATAGCCATGAAAAGACTTCCAAACTTCGCGTTGGGAGAGGATTACTAGCTGCCCTTAGCTAGCCAAAGAATGCATGCAGTCGTCCATACAAGGTAGCGCAAGAGGAAAGGGGTTTCCCTACCTAGAAAGAATCATGGTTGAAGTTAACATGATAATCATGTGTATCTGAATATCAGGTTAATTTCAAACTTTTTGTATGCTTAACTATTTGAATTGTTTATAATAAATAATTAATAAAGTGATAATCATCTTTTTACAAATATATGAAATTATTGATTTTTTTAAAAATTTATCAGATAGATTAGTAATTAATGGATGATAAGCTATTCCACTGTGTTATACACAAACGGTCCACAGATAACTAACCAAAAAGCAACTGAGAGGCTTACAGTATCTGAAGATGTTGTCAAGTCACCAACTATGGCTGCTAAATTAGTACCAAATCCCTGACTGCTAGCGTGAGGAGATGGTTGCATTGACTCAGGGCTCATCGGGTACCAAGCATTAGGTCGCATGCCTCCACTCATTGGCCCAGAAAATTTGGGTGGTCCTCCAATTGGCTCACCGAGTGTGGTGATAGCCTGCACAAATAATAAATAGGGCACGAACAATAAAAAGAAACTTTGGACCATGAACAAAAGAAAAAAAAAAAATTGTGATGGGCCAGTTGATCCCATGAAAAATAAAAGACAATAATTTTTGAATGGCCCATCTTGATAGCGGCGTCGGTTTCAACGTTGGCCACGTCCAACCTCGATCTTGGCATCAGCCGCGGCCCACTTCGACCTCAACATCCGTGATGGCCCACCTCGGCCTCGACAATCGGCCTCGCCCCGCTCGATCGACAGCTCTAAGACCGACGGCTACAAGGCCGGCAGCTCCAAGGCCAGCAGCTCCAAGGCCGGTACCTCCAAGGCCGACAGCTCCAAGGCCGACGGCTCCAAGGCCGGCACCTCCAAGGCCGACACCTCCACGGCCGGCACCTCCAAGGCCGGCACCTCCATGGCCGACGCCTCCAAGCTGGCCGGCCCCAGCACTATCCTAGCCGGCCCCCTACGTCTCCAAGCTAGGCGGCCCCGGCACTTCCCAGCCGGCCCCAGCACCTTCCTAGCCGGCCCCGACACCTTCCCAAGCGGACCGGCATCTTCCTAGCCGGCTCCATAAGTCTCCAAGATAGGCAGCCCCGGCACTTCCCAGCCGGCCCCGGCACCTCCCAGCCGGCCCCGGCACATTCCCGGCCGGCCCCTCTCGGCCCCGGCGTCTCCGAGTTCTCCAAGCCGCCGAGTCGGCCCCGACCCTTCCCGGTCGGCCCTTCTCAGCCCTGGCGTCTCCAAGCCCGCCGAGTCGGCCCCGTCCCTTCCTGGTCGGCCCTTCTCGGCCCCGGCATCTCCAAGCCCGCCGAGTCAGCTCCAGCCATTCCTGGCCGGCCCCTCTCGGCCCCGGCATCTCCGAGTTCTCCAAGCCGCCGAGTCGGCCCCGACCCTTCTCGGTCGGCCCTTCTCGGCCCCGGCGTCTCCAAGCCCGCCGAGTCGGCCCCAACCCTTCCTGGTCCACCCTTCTCGGCCCCGGCGTCTCCAAGCCCGCCTAGTCGGCCCCGGCCATTCCTGGATGGCCCCTCTCGGCCCCGGCATCTACGAGTTCTCCAAGCCCACCGAGTCGGCCCCGACCCTTCCTGGTCGGCCCTTCTCGGCCCCGGCATCTCCAAGCCTGCCGAGTCGGCCCCGGCCATTCCTGGCCAGCCCCTCTCGGCCCCGGCATCTCCGAGTTTTCCAAGCCCACCGAGTCGACCCAGCCATTCCTGGCCTGTCCCGCCCCGGCACTTCCTGGCCGGGGAGGTCAGCCCCGGCCGCCCCTTGCCAGCCGGTTCCAGCCTCGACTCCCCAGGAGGGTCAAGGTGTCCCAGTTCTCCCCAGCATGGCCCAGTAGTTCAAGAAACCGCCTCTCTGACTCGCGCTGCCTGACAATGCCAGGTCCACCTACTACTGGCCACGTTGTTGATGGGACTAGACCCAACTACCCAACAGCCCGCTGGCTGATGGGACTTAGCCCACCAACCGCCGCTTTCTCCCTTTTCGATGAGACAGGACCCACCAACCAGCACAGATTCACGCAACTGAACTCCGCAAACATTCCCTCCTCACGAAATCCCACGTAATCATACCAGGGTCAACCCCTATAAAAAGGTGAATCCACCCAGTAAATAGATATGCGCGATAATCCCCAAAATCGCTGCCTTAGCATTCAGGAAGGAATCCCTCCTCCCTGAGACCTTCTTTCTCATACTAAAAAGGGCTCACTCGAGCCCCTCTTCAGCTGTGACCTCAATTGCTAACTTGAGCATCGAAAGGTCCCATCGGAGAACCCTCTCCGGTCCTGGAACTTTTCTGCAGGTAACCTGGTGAAGAAGAGCCTGGAGAAGCATCCCGTTCCCGATATACAGGATAGGTGATTGAGCGTCATCAGACTGATTTACTATCATTGCAAAAACAATTCATGCTGATATTTTGAAAACGCAGTGGCATATACCATCAGCAAAAGCTTTTCCTCACTCATAATAAGAGATAATATATAAAATATCTAGATATAGCTATATTATATGGACTTTGTAGATAGATTTACCTGGTGCACCAAAATTATGTAAATAAATCCTAAAAAGCAAAATCTAAAAGAACAACTACTTCGGTTAAATAATGTGTTAAATATCCTTCAAAAGCCAACGCATGACACAGATATCTTATGAAACTAAATTGTACCCAACTGAGCCCGTACACAACAGCCTCATGCAGAAAAAAGACAGAAAATCCATCCCTCTTCTTTCCTTATTCTAGACAGCTGACCTTACCAAAGGTTCATAACTCCATGCAAGGCAATAAGGCTACCTTGAATAAGCTTATGGATGATTATGCTTCCCATCATGTAGCATCTCCCTTGATCCTTGATTTGAAATTTTGGTTGAAAGCAAAATAATTTAGCCAAATGAACCCGTCTCTACTAGAGCCAACCGCAACATTATTTGGTGTTAGTCAAGTTTCAGTCAGTATTAGGCCTATTTTCCTCGTTTTCAATCTAAAGTGGGAAGCTTATTTATCAGGGACAAATCAAGCATCAAGAAATCATATTGCGTAATCAGTCCTTATACAACTAGGTGGCATTCTATGAATTTTGAAGTAATTTTTGAAAATTTTTTAAAATTATCAATGTATATTACTAGTGTTAAAACTATCTTACACGTAATGACATCCATGTTACTTCACATTATTGTTCTTGTAATATCCCAAAAAAAGTAATCCTACATCGAATGGAAAAAAGTTTGAAATACTCAACTGCTACCAATTAAATTCCACTCAATTTTTAGGATCACATGATTTTGGTCCACTAATTGTTTAATTGGGCTAGTAGTGGATTTGAGGTATTCAAATAGTATCAAAGTTGGTCCGAATATACGAAAGTTGGTAAGCAGGAGAAAAGAGCTGCTCATAAGACGTGGTAGAGTTTTGCTATGGCATATAACCACCCTTATAGCACCAACGACCTGGCTCAGATAGATTATATCAAGTTTGTGATGTACGATAAGGACGTCGCATAATAAGAAAGAGACATTGTCATACTCCCAAAAAAATAGCCTTACATTGAATGGGAAAGAAAATTTGAAATGCTAATAACTAAAGTGCACCCATTACTAATTAATTTTCACTTAAGTTTTTAAGGTCACAGGATTTTATCAGCTAATAGATTAATTGGACTAATAGGTGGGCTTAGTGTATTATAGTTCTACTTTTGAAAAGAATTAGAAATCAACGATTTCTAAAATATTAACATGAATAAAAACATTTTAGTATATAAGTCAGTTGATTGATCAACACATGAAGCAATTATCATAATAATTATAATTGGCAATTGCATGCACTGGTAAGACGATATGAACTGATAGTCATTCCTTTGCAGTAATTAAATTTCTTGATTGACTTATAGTTCTTAGTTATTTTAAGACTTCAAACAAAATAGTCTTCTTTAACTATTAAGAGACCAAAATTAGTATGCCTTGCTCAAACATCTAACCTAGTCACACAACTTAATGGTGATATATTGCCACTTACATTAGAACTTTCATTATTATTATTATTTTTATTTCATCTAATAGCAGAACTGCTAAAAGTATAAGCTCAAACAAAATACTAGTCTCTAAAATAATCAGCAAAGCATTTTGTTTAGCTTGCATTTTTTTCTTCTTTCTTATTTTCATGGGTTTCTTCACATTTTACATTTTTTTTGTAAATATTCTTCTACAAGCCTGAACTGAAATTGTCAATGCAACCAAAGAGCTTCACTTTGGGCTTGAACAAAAGCTATAATTGAGTTTCCAATTCCTTCTCTATGAATCTTCCCAGGTGCTACGTGTTGAGGCAAGGTGAGGTGAGCTTTAAACCTTTTAAATATTTGTTTTTCAAAAAGCCTTTCGGGGCACACTATACGGAACGAAAAGATACCTCAATGGGCTTGGCGGAGGGTTAGAAAATTATTTGTCATATCATTTCATATTAAATCATAAATAACTTTTACTTGATAATATATCTACAAGAAAAATAGTAGAGATAATAATTAATCATACAAAGACCGTAAACAATTTTCACGTGATAATATTTTGAAGCAATTAGAAATAATATTACACAATTATATTCTACTTATTTAACCCAAATTTGTAATAAATATGTCATATAATATTTGAACCTCTAATAGCATTTCAAAAGTAATTGCTAAAATCTCAATACTTCAAAAATAACTAATTATATAAAAATATAGCATTATTTAAATTTATATATTCATTTATCAATTATAAAATGTATTTTGGCAATCATATAATCTTATAAAAGCTTAATTTATGGTCACATTGCTTATCAAAATTTTGCTAACCCTCGGGATTGGTTCGAAATTGTTTTTCACCTACAATAATTAATCTTTGAATATTTAATTTCTATAATTAAATAATGCAGTAATTAGCATATGTTTTCTTTAGCCAATCCCAATCTAAACCAGGACCTAGACCCATTATTCTTCCTAAACTAGGTTTGGATCTTTGGTTAGGTTTTCACTTAGCCTAAAGATGAAGGAAATATCAATAACTCTTTATTATCACAATAAAAACAATCCTTTCTTATCTCAAAACTATCCAATTGAATCATCCTTTGAGTTAATCCCTAAACTAGATTTAGTGATCACCTAGAGACCACCATGCACTGTTGGCTCAGATTGGCCAATCAAGACAGCTAACCTGATCCCTAACTGTTCCATGCTCATTATTAGAAATTAGCCTTTCACCAAGGAACATGGATATGTCCCTCAGAAATTTACCAAGGATTAAAAAGGAATTTTTAAGGGATTTTAAATTACATTCAAAATCTAGTTTCAGTAAGGAATCTCTAAGGGATTTATTAGGAATATATTTTCCTTGATAAATTTCTTGAAAATCCTTTGGTAATATGTAAGGGATCAATGAGTTGTTAGTTAAACAATTTTTAGCAAGAAATTTGTAAGGAAAGTTCGGTCCCTTAGAGATTTACTAAGGAATAAATCCCTTGGTGTTGGTAAAATATTTTAAAAATAAAAAAATAATATTAAAAAGGAATTTTTTCTTAGAAATTCCTTAGTGATTTTAAAATCTTGTACCAAGCATATGTCATTTACAGATTCTCTTACTAGCAAAAATAAAAGTCATAGGTAAAATTAATATTATGTACTGACTTTTAATACCATTAATTAAACCAAAAAAATTTCTCCATCCCTCCCTCTCTCTAACTCATTCAAATCTTATCAAAACACCACTCTTTCTCTAACTAAAAACAAACCATTCCACCTCTCCCTTCACTCCACACCACCTCCTCACCCTTCCAACGAACGAACAAAGGTGAGCAGCTCGCGAATGATTTACCTCGCATAAATAAGCTCCATCGAACTACCACATAGCATATCACATGCTATTATTGAACCAATAAATAGCACTATTTAACCAGCCACTAAAAGTGCACTATAGAGCACCGTTTAACAAGCACAGAGCTCACCACAGGCTTAGAACTTGCCTCTCGAATGCCTCCCAATTATATATACACATAAATAAATAATTAGAGAATGAAAGGATTGGAGCTCTAAATCTATGGATGGCCTAACAACTATCCTGATATGGCGAATCTCACACTTGGACCTAGGGTTGCAAATGTGTAGGGTCAGACCGGGTTATGCTTGATCCCAACTTGACCCGGTTCCTTGATCGGGTGTTGATATTGAACCCAAACCCAATCTAATAAAAAAATCAAATCAAATTCATGATCAAATTTCTTAACCCAATGGGCCATTCAGGTCAGGTTATTTCCATGTATAACCTAGTCTCAATCCATAAAATATGGATCCGGTTCGAATCCAATTCGGGTCGAGTCGAGTCATGGGTTATAGCCATCAAATCAATCCTATTCTATGTCTCTTGTTAAATTAAATTCATCTCATATTCAAGACCTCTTTTCTTTAAAAGTAATGATAAAAATCTTATTTATTTTTTTACATATCATTAAACCTCTATATCCTATATTATATAAGGGACATCCTGCTCATTGTTGATATAGTCGGCGTCCCACGTAATCATGTCCTCCTTGATGGTGGCCCTATGATCATGGCCAGAAGGCTTGCCACTGCGAAGTCAGCATGCTTCTTGCAATACTCGAGGATCTTGGCAAGGACCTTACCGTGATGTTTAAAAGGGGGATCTCACCCTCTCGGAGCATCCATCCTTGATCATATTCTTGACCATTATCAACTGCTTCGCACAGACTTCTCAATGTCGAACTAGTCTCCATCGGAGCTCCTCAGCGTTATCATCATCTTCCCATCCTTCGCTATCATCACTTGCTCGAGTCAGGTCGGATCATGGGTCAACCCGATATTTGCAACCTACTTGGACCCAATCCAACCCTGCTTGCAGTGGTCTAAGTAATCCATGTCAGGTTCAATTATCATTAAAAAATATTAAAAAATACACTAAAGATAGGATCACTAAAAATATAGATAAATATTTAAATATTTAAATATTTAAATATTAAAAAATATTAAAATAAAATATTAAAAAATAAAAAGATGGACTTAGCCTGCTGCCTTCTTTTTGTCTCTGAATAGTGGAATTCCTTGCTTTGCAATGATCAGATTGGTGCAGCGGACGTTGGTTTCCTAGCTTTTAGGTCATGGGTTCAAACCACCGCTGCTACAGATTTTAATCCCTTGGTAATCAACGGCTCTGCTTCCCCACAGATCATCAAAAAATAGAGAATCAAACAAAACGAAAAGCAAAAAAAAAAGACTAGGGGATCTGCAAGAGATAATTCCTTACAAATAATTCAGTTAGCCAATTTTTAGCAATGAAAATTCTCTTGATGAATCCTTTGGTAATTACCGAGGGATTTCTAAGTGCATTTTGGTTAGTGAATCCCTTGAAAAATGGCTGGTTCTTAGCAAATGGACTACAATTTCACAAAGAAAAATTTCTTTACTGAAAGTTTTAGATCCCTCAGTAATTATCAAGGGATTTCTGAAGGAGACTTTCACCAACATCATATATTCCAAGGAATAATTTTTTAAAAAATCTCTCAGTGAAACTCTTCACCAAGGAATTTTTGACTTTCACCAAGGAATTTTATCCCTCGCTGAAAGGTTAATTTCTGATAGTAGCTAGCCTTCAAAACAATGCTCCTTAAGAATTCTACCACCTACAATTATTCAATTGTTAGATCATGTTGATCTAATTATTGATTTTGATGAATAATAAAAATCACATGGGTACATTTCTTATGTTACTAATAATTTTGATTAAGTATTTTAAAAATTTAAAATATTTAATTAATCAAAATCTAAGAAAAATTGAGGTTGACTCTATGTCTGATGTCAAGTGTCAAGTTTCAGTAATTAGAGTTGACTCTAGAAGTATTAGAGCCGACTCCGGAGCGTATCGAAATAGTTTGACACTTTCAGCATGGATTAGAGTTGACTTCGGAGCGTATCAAAACACTTTGGCACTTTTGGCATGAATTAGAGCCGACTCCTGCAGAGATTAGAGCCGACTCCATCAAAAAGAAAGAAAGACTTATTTCTACATCGAATTAGAGCCGACTTCTATTGAGAATTAGAGCCAACTTTAATAGTTTTATAGAGAGTGATTTTTTGGGGCTTCAATAGAGCTGGCTCTCGCTTTCACTAGAGCTGACACCCACACGAAAAGATGTCGATCCCTCGAAAGCCAGAGCCGACTCTGCGATAAGCGAATGTTCAAGTTTTGCATATTCCGAGTTAGAGCCAACTCCAAGTCTTGCTAGAGCCGACTCTAACCTGTCAGAGATGGATTTCAGAAGTGTTAGAGATGACTCCAAAGTTTGACTTTTCTTCAATGAATTTCAATGGCTTTTTCCTCTTTCATGCTAAACTCATCCTCAAGCATTTTTAACGGCTAGTTTTCATCTAAAAAAGGATTTAGAGGTGATTATAAAGAGGAACCATCTGACCATTTTGAAAAACAGAGAAGAGAGAACGCGAGAGAGAAAACAAAAAGGAAAAAGATCAAATCCGAAATTCCACTTGTGCGAAACTGAGTTTAGAGAAATCTAAAGTATTCGAAGTCAATCTTGAAGGAATTTCATCAAATCAAAAAGAAAAGAAGAGAGCCATATTTCTTCAAAAGCCTCTACATCAACGATTCTTCCAAAGCTTCAAGCCCAACTTGAGAAAGATCATTATGAGGAAAAGAAGAAAAGAAGAAAAGCTCAACTTCAGAAATCTTTTAAATCAAGCTCTTCTATTTCTATCTTGATTATATTGTCTTATTTGCTCATTTAAGGAGCTTTATTTCTGTTATAATCATTTCTCTATTATACTTGGTAATTGATTCAACAGGGGATTGAATAAAGGGAGACAGTTTGGCCTTGTTCAAGCTTGAAAGCTTGTAATAGGTTTGTGTTGGTAAACTTATGAAAACCGGTTGGGTTCGTTATGATCCCGTTGTAAAATAACAAGTTTGAGTTATGAGCTTGCAAAACAACTCTGTTGTAATTAGAATGATTATAGTGTGGTCCAAGAGTTTCTTGGGAGTGGATGTAGGTGTAACTAACACCGAACCACTATAAATTTCTTGTGTTTATCGTATTTGTCTCTTTTTCTCTCTACTCTATCTTTTATACTCTGCTTTGCATTCTTAACACCACAGTCATTGCATATATCCTTGTGCACTATCACTTTGAGAAATTATTTTTTTAAGTGTTGAAATTTTTAGCAACCCAATTCACCCCCGCCCCCCTTTTGGGTTGCCATCTGGGCTAACAGATCACAACAATTCATGGTGAAAATTCAATTAGCCGACACCCTCTTGGTCATGGCCATAACTGGATCTAATCCCTAATGCTGGTCGTTGATCCTAATCTCATATTTAGCCACCCTATTGGTTGGTGCTTTCTTCAAATAGGATGAAAAGCATAGCATGTATTCGATGGCAAACCCATGAAATTGGGTGGTTCGATTACCAATAACTCCTAACCGCCGGCCTTAGCTCTAGCAAACATGCGGCCATCTCTAGGTTGTTGCTCAGCCACTAGAACAATAGCTATAAGCCATGAACACCACAAAGACAAGGCACAGCCATCTACTAAACACGTCTTTATTTCTAATGATTATCGGCGATGATCTCATGACTATGTTCTCTAGACAAAGGCAAGGGATGAGACAATAGTCTTACCTATTCTGGTTCGGTGCTGAAAGGGAGGAAAGAGCCGGTTAACTTATTGTTCTTATTCTTTTTCTCATGTGTTGGGGGGTAAAATCGTTATTGCATCAATATCCGTGCGAGGCGGCTAAGGCCGACCTCCTCCCTTCGTCTTTCCCGGGCTTCCATAGCTCGGCTTTCCCGGGCTTCCATAGCTCGGCCTTCCCCGGGCTTCCGTAGCTCAGCCTCCTCGGGCTTCCATAGCTCGGCCTTCCCCAGGCTTCCATAGCTCGGCCTTCCCGGGCTTCCGTAGCTCGGCCTTCCCGAGCTTCCGTAGCTCGGCCCTTCCGGGCTTCCATAGCTCGGCCTTCCCCGGGCTTCCATAGCTCGGCCTTCCCGGGCTTCCGTGGCTTGACCCTTCCAGGCTTCTGCAGCTCGGCCCTCCCGGGCTTCTATAGCTCGGCCTCCCCGGGCTTCCGTAGCTCGGCCCTCCCGGGCTTCCATAACTCGGCCTTCCCGGGCTTCCGTAGCTCGGCCTCCCCGGGCTCCCGTAGCTCGGCCTCCTCCGAGCCTCCATAGCTCGTCTTTCACGAGCTCCCATAGCTCGGTTCCCTCGAGCTTCCACAGCTCGACTCTCCACGAGCCTCCGTGGCCCGGTTTCAGCAAGCAATCCACGATCCGATACTTACCTCCACGGAACCTGACGCGGGAGAGCCCAGGCTTACCATAACAACATCCTAGACAAGGAATCATATCAAGAAGTGGCCTATAACCTATCATAGCTATCCCAGGTCTACGCAACCAGATCTCAAGCCATCAAGGAGCTCTCCTGGCCGTCGATCCCCTAACAGACAAGATACGGATCACAACGGCCCCATAACGGCCCAATTCGATCCACCTCCATATCATAACAACTTCTGAACCTTCCAGAAGGCGCTCAAGATTCAGGTGACAGTCTATAAATGGGACACTCCCAGATTCCCTCAAGTACGTGTGCTCGCACCCCCACTATCACTCTCCTGCCCTCGCCAGTAGCTCGTCGGTGCTCTCGCCCCCTAGAGCTCCCGATTGGCCATCCTCAGAGAGGCCTCCCGGAGAGATCCACCTCCCCACTATCTGGTTGATCGCCTATTTCCTCCCCACTGACTTGAGCATCGGAGGGTCTTCCGCGGAGGGCCACCCCCAATGCCTCTCGCGCGAGGACTTTTGTGCAGGTCTGCCCCCCTTTGGAGATCGACCGCGCCCGAGTCAGAGGACGGATCCCGGCGGCAATAGATTGGCGCTAGAGGAAGGGCCTGAAGTCCCATTAAACTTGAAGAAAGGAGACAAGGATCTGAATCTGGAGTAGAGCCTCTTTAATGGCCAACCGGAGAAGAGCAACCTCTGAAGCCCAAGATCAGGTCGCTTCCCAGAGGCCTGATCCGACGGGCGGTATAGCGCTGTAGCCTCCACCGGTCGAAACCCCATCACCGCCTGCCATCCCGGTGACCAAGGACCAGTTTGCTACACAGTCCAACAAGTCCAGGCCCTGACCCACTTGGTTCAAGAGCGCCTTGCAGCTCCTCCCGCTTCGCACTTTCAGAAGGAGGCGGCGATTCCTTCTTCGCCGGTAGCTTCCTCCTCCGATCCGCATGGACCCACGGATCCCCCTTACCGGCCCAGAGGGGAGAAACCAGTCCCACGAGACGGTTATGACAGGGATCCCCCTAGATCTCGGCGAGCCCGATCCTCTCCCCGGCAACATCTCACCATGATTCGACGCCGTCCTTGCGATCCTCACGCCCAGCTCCTCCTCTGACCGGTGAAGAGGAGATCCATCGTCAGATCCAGGAGATGCGCTAGGAGCTGGATGCCGCCAAGCAGGCCCATCCGCCTCAGCCCAAAGCGGAGCAGGGCATCCCTTTCTCTAAGGGGATCATGGAGGAAGTGATTCCCTCCCATGTCAAGCTACCAGCCGTCGAACCCTATCATGGCTCTTCTGACTCGGACGACCATTTTAGCAGCTTCCGATCAATAATGATGTTCCACGGAGCATCTATCGCGGTCCTCTGCCGCGCTTTTCCCTCCACCCTCAGAGGATCCGCCCGAACCTGGTTCAATGCTTTGAAGCCAGGTTCCATCGATTCATTCGACGAGCTGAGCCACCTTTTTATTGGCCAGTTCGTCAGCAGCCGCCGCCACCGACGAAGATCTGACTCCCTCTCCGAAGTCAAGCAGAGAGAGGGGGAGTCCTTGAGGAATTACCTTGGCCGTTTTAATAAGGCCATGTTGGAGGTAGACCACCTTAATCATGAAGTGGCTATGTCTGCCCTGGCGGGGGGGAGTCTCGAAGGAGAGCGACTTCTACCTGGCTATGGAAGTCAGCTACCCCCCATGCCTCTCTGATATGATGGCCCTGGCGGATAAGTACGCTAGAATCGAATAATCACGGAGAGTCGCCCGCCCGAGCAGGCGAGGAAGAAGGAGCCTAAAGTCCCCGACAGGCACCGTCCCACCCGTCGACCAAGTCCGCCTCGCCGCCAAAGAGTCCCTCCGCTGTCGCCAAGGAATCGCTCCCGGAGTCCTCCTAGGCGATTCGATCACTACACTCCGCTGACCGTGCCCCGAGCACAAATCCTCAAGGAAATAGAGCGCCAGCTCCCCCGGCCAGTGCCTCTCCAGGGAACCCGACCCAAAGAGATCCCACCAAGTACTGCCGCTACCATAGGGAGCACGGTCACGACACTGAAGAATGCTGGCAGCTGAAGAATAAAATTGAGAGGCTGATCCAGCGGGGACGACTGAATCAGTTTAGGAGAGCACCCGATCCACCACAAGGAGGTGACCGCCAGCCCGAGCTTCAGCAACCTCCCCTCCACCGAATCCGCCCGTGATCGGCCGCATCAACATGATCGAAGAGGCCGGCGGGTCGAGCCCCAGGGGTGGCAGTGAAGGATCAGCGCCAAAGAAGGCGAGGACGGGCGAACTCTCCTTCTCCGATGATGATCTTCAAGGGATACAGCTCCCCCATGATGACGCACTAGTTGTATCCCTTAATTTGAATAACTATGATGTAAGCCAAATCCTCGTTGATAGTGGAAGTTCGGTGAATATTTTGTACCTCGGTGTGTTTGCCAGGATGAAATTACTTATGAAAAACCTTCGAGCCATGGATTCCACCTTGATGGGATTCACAGGCGACGTCATCGTCCCGGAAGGGGTCGTCACCCTGACGGTCCGCGCGGGAACCTGGCCCCTTGTGACCATTGTACAGACAGATTTCCTAGTAACCGACCTCAGATCCCCATATAACGCAATATTCGGCAGACCCAATCTGATGTTCCTCAAGGCAGTTGTCTCCATCCCGCATCTATCCATGAAGTTCCCCACCGAGCGAGGAGTTGGAGTTGTTCGGGGAAGTCAAGCCATGGCTCGGCAGTGCTTTGTTACAAGCCTTCAGTCTAGAATGCCGGAAGTTGATGGGCTAGACGCTCGCGAGGACTTCGCCGAACAGCGGGGAGAACCGGCAGAGGAATTGGAGGAGGTACCATTGGACGAGGCTCGACCCGACCGAACCATAAAAATCGGGTCGCTGCTCAAAGGAGAGCCTCGGCACAGATTGATCAGGTTTCTCCGAAGCAACGCTGACATCTTCGCCTGGTCCGCCTTCGATATGCCAGGGATCAGCCCCGAGGTTCTCGTCCATCATCTCAATGTGGATGAGATGCACAGGCCCGTCAAGCAGAAGAAGAGGAGCTTCGCCCCAGAATGACAAAAGGCTATTGAAGAAGAGGTAGACAAACTCATCAAGGCCAATTTCATCCGAGAGGTAAATTACCCGAGCTGGCTGTCAAATGTCGTCATGGTGAAAAAGTCGAACGGCAAGTGGAGAATCTGCATCGACTTCACCGACCTTAACAAAGCCTGCCCGAAGGACAGCTTCCCCCTTCCTCGGATCGATCAGCTCGTGGACGCCACCTCAAGCCACCAGATGCTGTCATTCATGGATGCCTATTTAGGATACAATCAGATCCGAATGGCCCCTGAGATGAAGAAAAGACCGCCTTCATAACTGACCGAGGTACTTACTGTTATCGTGTTATGCCTTTTGGTCTTAAAAATGCAGGTGCCACCTACCAGAGGCTGGTTAACAAGGTATTCAAGGAGCAAATCGGCCGAAACATGGAGGTGTATGTGGACGACATGCTGGTCAAAAGCAAGGAAGCGCCATGGCATGTCGAGGACCTCTCAGAGAGCTTTGCAACACTGCGCAAATATGGGATGAGACTCAACCCGACCAAATGTGCCTTCGGTGTCAACTCGGGAAATTTCTCGGCTTCATGGTCTCCCAGCGGGGTATCGAGGCTAACCCCCAGAAGATTCAAGCTCTCCAACAAATGGCTCCCCCAGCATCTGTTAAAGAGGTCCAGCGCCTAACCGAGAGGATAGCGGCCCTTAACCGCTTTGTGGCGCGGTCGGCCGAGAGATGCCTCCCCTTCTTCAAAACCCTCCGGTCGGCTAAAAACTTCCAGTGGACTCCTGAATGCCAAAGGTCATTTCAAGATCTCAAGAAGTACCTTGGCTCGCCCCCACTCCTCAGCAGTCCAACCCCTGGTGAGACCCTGTTCTTGTATCTGGCTGTTTCGGAGGGTGCGGTTTGTTCGGTGCTAGTCAAAGAAGAAGGCAAAGTCCAGAAGCCGATCTACTATGTCAGCAGGCTACTCCGCAATGCAGAGACAAGGTACAGCAGAATTGAAAAGATGGTGTTGGCCTTAATCACCTCAGTCCGGAAGCTGCGGCCGTACTTCCAAGCACATTCCGTGATGGTCCTGACCGACCAACCCATCAGGGCGGTAGTCCACCGTCCCGAGACATCGGGGAGAATGACCAAATGGGCCGTCGAGCTAAGTGAGCATGACATACATTTTCAGCCTCGTCCAGCCATCAAAGCCTAGGTGCTAGCCGACTTCCTCCTCGAGTGTACCATCCCGGAGGACGGTTCTACCCCAGACTCCCTTGAAGAGCCAAAAGCTGGAGCCCGGTGGCTCCTCCATGTCGACGGGTCATCTAATGCCCATCACTCCGGTGCGGGTCTAGTTCTTACCAGTCCGAGGGGATAACCTTCGAATATGGCGTCCGATTCTCCTTCCCGGCCTCCAACAACGAAGCCGAGTACGAAGCCCTGTTAGCCGGTCCGAATCGCCCGCAATCTGAAGGTGGAGAAGCTTAATGCCTTCACCGACTCTCAGCTGGTAGCCGGCCATGTACGGGAGAGTTTGAAGCCCGGGAGCCGAACATGATTCGATATCTCAGGAGGTGCGAGCCTGCTTCCCCATTTTGCCAATTTGAAATCATTCAGATTCCCAGATCCGAGAATGCCCGCGCCGACCTACTCTCCCGATTGGCAACCGCGGAATCAATGGATGCCGAGCAAAAGTTCCACCTGGAGACTCTGGAAAAGCCCAGCATCGCGGAAGCCGACCGAGTAATGCAAGTTGAGGCCGAACCATCATGGTTCGACCCTATCCTCAGATATCTCAAAGAAGGGTCGCTTCCATCCGACCGGAGAGAGGCTAGAAAGCTGAAGCTGCAGGCCATCCACTACGTATTGATTGACAACCAGCTTTACAAATGGTCTTTTTCCATGCCGCTGCTCAGATGCCTTCGCCCGTCCGAAGCAGATTATGCTCTGCGCGAGGTACATGAAGGGATTTGCGGCAACCATCTGGGAAGCCGGTCCCTATGCCACAAAGTGCTACGACAAGGCTACTACTGGCCGACCATGCAAAAAGACGCAGACGATCTAGTCCGAGCCTGCGATCCCTGCCAGAGGCACTCAAGCATCCAAAGGCTCCCTTCCGCCGAGCTAGTTTCCATATCCTCCGCTTGGCCCTTTGCCAAATGGGGGATGGACATTCTCGGCCCATTCCCGCTTGCCACGGGGCAGCGGAAATTTCTATTTGTCGCCATCGACTACTTCACCAAATGGTCGAAGCGGAAGCAGTTGCACAAATTACCGAGGCACGGGCCAGAGATTTTGTTGGAGGTCCATCATCTGCCGATTCGGCCTCCGCACACCATAATCATCGATAACGGTAAGCAATTTGACAACTCTAAATTCCGCCAGTTCTGTGAGGAGCACGGAATCCGTCACCACCTCACTTCGGTAGGCACCCACAAGCCAACGGAGCGGCCAAAGTGACCAACAGAACCCTCCTCTAGGGAATCAAAGCTTGCCTTTCCAGAGCCCAAGGCAGGTGGGCGGATGAGCTACATCATGTCTTATGGGCCTACCGCACCACCCCAAGAATCCCGACAGGTGAAACCCCATTCCGAATGGCTTTCGGTACAGAGGCCGTTATCCCTGTGGAAATAGGCCTCCCATCATTGCGGGTGGAAAGCTACTCAGAGGAAGCTAGCAACGAACAGCTCCGCACCAACCTCGACCTGGCAGAGGAGATCAGAGAGAAGGCCCGGATCAGAGCGGCTGCTTATCAACAAAGGGTGGCCCGGTACCATGCCTCCAGAGTCAAAGGGAAAGCCTTCCTGCCTGGCGATCTTGTCCTCCGAAAGGCCTATGTTTCCAAACCGCTGGAACAAGGAAAGCTGGCACCAAACTGGGAAGGCCTGTACCAAGTAGCGGAGATTATTGGATCGGGAACCTACAAGCTACAAGATTTGGATGGGAAATCCATTCCCCGGACGTGGAACTCGGACAATCTCCGTAAATATTATCAATAGGGTATGTCCTCTCTGAATTCATCTTCATATGCCTCATTATGCATTCCCATCTACATATTTTTTTGCAATTTGCAACGTGAATCATTATGCACTACATTGCCAAAATTGCAAAAATAAACAGATGCTGCTTACCAATCCTCGGTACAACCGAGTTATCTGTCTGAACAAGAATTCTCCAAACCTTGGCAGGGCCAAGTAAAAAATTCTCCGAACCTCGGCTGGGCCGAGCAACAAATTCTTCGAACCTTGGCAGGGCCAAGTAAAAATTCTCCGAACCTCGGCTAGGCCGAGCAACAATTCTCCGAACCTTGGCAGGGCCAAGTAAAATTCTCCGAACCTCGGCTGGGCCGAGCAACAGATTCTCCGAACCTTGGTAGAGCCAAGTAAAAATTCTCCGAACCTCGGCTGGGCCGAGCAACAAATTCTCCGAACCTTGGCAGGGCCAAGTAAAAATTCTCCGAACCTTGGCTGGGCCGAGCAACAAATTCTCCGAACCTTGGCAGGGCCAAGTAAAAATTCTCCGAACCTCGGCTGGGCCAAACAACAAATTCTCCGAACCTTGGCAGGGCCAAGTAAAAATTCTCCGAACCTCGGCTGGGCCGAGCAACAAATTCTCCGAACCTTGGCAGGGCCAAGTAAAAATTCTCCGAACCTCGGCTGGGCCGAGCAACAAATTCTCCGAACCTTGGCAGGGCCAAGTAAAAATTCTCCGAACCTCGGTTGGGCCGAGCAACAAATTCTCCGAACCTTGGCAGGGCCAAGTAAAAATTCTTCGAACCTCGGCTGGGCCGAGCAACAAATTCTCCGAACCTTGGCAGGGCAAAGTAAAAAATTCTCTAAACCTCGGCTGGGCCGAGCAACAAATTCTCCGAACCTTGGCAGGGACAAGTAAAAATTCTCCGAACCTCGGCTAGGCCGAGTAACAAATTCTACGAACCTTGGCAGGGCCAAGTAAAAATTCTCCGAACCTCAGCTGGGCCGAGCAACAAATTCTCCGAACCTTGGCAGGGCCAAGTAAAAAATTCTTCGAACCTCGGCTGGGCCGAGCAACAAATTCTCCGAACCTTGGCAGGGCCAAGTAAAAAATTCTCCGAACCTCGGCTGGGCCGAGCAACAAATTCTCCGAACCTTGGCAGGGCCAAGTAAAAAAATTCTCCGAACCTCGGCTGGGCCGAGCAACAAATTCTCCGAACCTTGGCAGGGCCAAGTAAAAATTCTCCGAACCTCTGTTGGGCCAAGCAACAGATTCTCCGAACCTTGGCAGGGCCAAGTAAAAATTCTCCGAACCTCGGCCGGGCCGAGCAACAGATTCTCCGAACCTTGGTAGGGCCAAGTGAAAATTCTTCGAACCTCGGCTGGGCCGAGCAACAAATTCTCCGAACCTTGACAGGGCCAAGCAAAAATTATTCGGGCTAAAATCCCAGAGGAAAGCTGAAGTGTGCGGCCCCCGATTAAAACCGAAGGACTCCTAGGTAGTCCCCAGAACCTCGGACGATCTAAAAAAGGCACGCTGCGTGAAAAACTATTAACGCGCACAAAGAATGTGCCTCCGGCAAACCCCTAAAGGGTTCAATAAAGCCCCACAAAACCGACCACGGACCCCGAGCAAAAGCCGGGGAGTTCCCCCTCTTCGCTACCAAAGCTTTTGGGCAACACCCCCATAACCTGTCGAACAAAGCGCCCATCCCAAACAGGGCCATGACTCAACGCGTGAACCAGTGGAGCCACACCGACTCCCCAACTATTACGCGAATGGCATGTTTAAAGCTAAAACTCTTGAAAAAAGAAGGTTATCCAAACAAGGCCCTTTTTTCATTGATCAAGAAAAGGGAGTACAAAAAGAGGCAGGAAAAGCAAAAACAGAAAGCAGAAGAAAAAGTAAAAGAAGCCCTAAAATTAGGGTTCGGAGTCATTCCCAGATGCCAGCAAATCCTCCAGGCGCTCGGTGAGGTCGGCAACCTGCTGGCGAAGTGATGCGATCTCCTCCCTCTGCCGGTTTGCCACCCGGCGCAGGGCCTCCGCCTCCTTAGTGGATACATCCACGTACTCCTCGACGACCCTTACGAGCTGCTGTTGGCTCGCAAGGGTCGATGCCAGACCCAACCCGTCGAAAGTGATGGTGGGACGCCCCCTCTCCGAATATAGCAAACCGTCGAGTGATGCGCGTAACTCTTCGGAGGATCGCCCTTGAGAAGCCATGATCTAATATTATTGCAAGACCTAAACCGAGGGATGGCTAAGACCAATACCCCTCAATCATATTTATACTCGCCAGGAAGGTATCTCAATCGATCGCACCGTAGCTACCGACCTATAAGAACTTGCCATGTGTCGTCATTTTAATGCCCGCAGAATCCGAAGTACCGTGCCCCATCCCGAGTGAGATCGGTAAGCGCGGACGGAGTGATCGGGAATTCCCCTGAACAGGATATTTTTCGATCTGCCGGCCCCCTCAATAAATGCTCCCAGCACTTCCCCAAGCTCTTCTAAAGCTGGCCCCTTTTTCGGGAAGCGCAGAGGGAAGAAATCCAGCGTCTGGCCAGTGACTTGTCCCCTCGGGAAGGGTAACGTCATAAATAGAGAAGCGTGACAACATACCGCTCGTTCCGCCCTGGCGCCCCTCACCAAGCGCCGCATGGGCCTAACACTATGGCTCACAGTGGCAACTGAGTTGTTTCCTCGAGCCCGAATCTCCGAACCTTGGCAGGGCCAAGCAAAAACTCTCTGAACCTTGGCAGGGCCAAGTAAAAAATCTCTGAACCTCGGCTAGGCCGAGCGATAAATTCTCCGAACCTTGGCAGGGCCAAGCAAAAACTCTCCGAACCTTGACAGGCCAAGTAAAAAAATCTCCGATCCTCGACTGGGCCGAGCGACAAGTTCCCCGAACCTTGGCGGGGCCAATTACAAATCTCCGAACCTCGGCTGGGCCAAGCAACAAATCCTCCGAACCTTGGCAAGGCCATGTGAAAATTCTCCGAACCTCGGCTGGGCCGAGCGACAAGTTCCTCGAACCTTGGCGGGGCCAATTACAAATCTCCGAACCTCGGCTGGGCCGAGCGACAAATCCTCCGAACCTTGGCAAGGCCAAGTGAAAATTCTCCAAACCTCGGCTAGGCCGAGCGACAAGTTCCCCGAACCTTGGCGGGGCCAATTACAAAATCTCCGAACCTTGGTTGGGCCGAGCGACAAATCCCCCGAACCTTGGCAAGGCCAAGTGAAAATTCTCCGAACCTCGGCTGGGCCGAGCGACAAGTTCCCTGAACCTTGACGGGGCCAAGTACAAATTCTCTGAACTTCGGCAAAGCCGACCTGCGAGCATTCGAGCTCCGATAAGGACGAAGCACAAAATACCAAGCTTCGGACTGAAGTAAGGAGCGTATTTCGCCGAACGATCCCTAAACCGTCGCTCACGAACCTCGATTAGTTCGGATAGCGCGGGATCCTCGTCTAAGGACGAGCGGGACGCCTTCATACCCCACGACTAACAACAGCAAACTTGGCATAGAAAAGATAGAGATTGAGAAACAAAACAGGACTCTCTTTATTTTATTGCCAATCAAGAGCGGTTACAAATGCCTTAGAGGCGTTACAAGAGCATTGAAATGCATAAAATAAAGACAAGTACAAAACTCGAGCAACTGCTCCAAAGCAGACCTGGGCAACTGTGATGCTCCGGCATCCAACCGCCGAACCAGATAAGCCGTATCCAGTCATTTCAAGCTGATAATAGCCGGGCGACATGGACCAATAGTTGCGGCCAGCTTCAGTCAATAATGATATCTCGGTGACCCAACCGAGATATCTGGATGGCCATCCTAGACCACCCAACCGAGGGACCCCTCGGCGAGCAGGTAGGAAGCCAGCGGACCCTGGCATCGGAACGCTCTCCCAAACCGAGTATGTACCACCATACCTTACCAAGTCTCAAGGACAAGGTGTCGGCGGGCGGCACACTTTCACCCCCTCCCCATGTGGTAAAAGATTCCCCAGGCGGCCGAGCCCAGGAATCCAAATCGGGGGAGGAGGGGAAGTTCAAGCGAGCCATGGGGAGTCCGCGTGCACTTCCTACCATGCGTCCCCGAAGGAGAACCACAAAGGTCACACTGAAAGAGTATGTGTGCGCTCTCCGTGTGATCTCTGCGCCCTCCCTGTGCGCTCTCCATATGATCTCTGGGACTCATCCCCTAAGGGCGAGCCATTCTTCGGCAGCTCCTTCGTCGCCCCAACTATCCGGTGGCAAGGAGCTTATAAGAGGAAAGCTCGGTCCTCCCACTCGCGACAGCAGAGAAATAAGCATGGTGGAAGCTCTAATGGGAAAGAAACTTTGGGGATAACCAAACATGAGCCCCCTTTTTCTCCTTTTTATAGGCAGAGATGAACCGGGAAAAGCTACCCAAGCTGGAAGCCCCGAGATTCAAACATCTGGCCCATGCCTCCACGTGGCCCCTCAGGATAGATGCAACGTCCCGTTGCGCGCCGAGCCCATCACCTAAACCGAGACGCATGCGAAGATTTCCTCCCAATCCCGGATTGCGATCATTAAACGCAGAGAATCGCCTGCTGACATCACAAGGACTGGCAGGATCAGGAGATCGTCCCACGAAAGCGATATCCTCCAATGGTGAATGGCTGCGTGCGCTATACGTCAAAATAACCCACATGGGAAAAGAGCACCTTCCGGAAAGCTCTAGAGCAACTTTATGTTCCCCACAGCGCCGTATCATCAATTTTGGTGAAATAAAAACCGATTCGCCTGCAGAACGGCAGGGCGCTGGTAGGATAACAAAAAAGCATGAAAACCGACCGTCCGTCGGCTACTTCCCAACGAAGTCAATTGCTTGAAGAACTTGTGCGATAAAATCGGACGTCCCCAAAACAAAATGAGCACAAAGGCTATGTAAACTATTCTTTTATTCTGCGAAAAATGAAATGACCGAATGAAGCGAAAATATGTCGGCAACCGCCCTCATACGTCGGCCCTAGCCGACCTACTTTGTTCGTCGGCCCTAGCCGACCTACTTTGCTCATCGGCCCCAACTGACCTATCTCGCTCGTCGGCCCTAGCCGACCTACCTTGCTTGTCGGCCCCAGCCGACCTATCTTGCTCGTCGGCCCTAGCCGACCTATTCCGTCTGTCGGCCTGAAGCCGACCTACCCTGACAATCGGTCTTAACCGGCCAGCTTCGTTCCTCGAGTCTTAATTAGGACACAAATCGGACCAGATCGTCTATCGGTTCGACAGTCAAGGCTACCCCCACCTTGGGCCAATCCAACGCATCTCTTTAATCTCGAAATAAAGATGACCGAAGAATATCAACGGGCCATAAGTCGCTCGCGATTAAGGCAAAACTGGGCGGCAACAGGGCCGTCCAAGGAAAAACACTTAAATGAAAATAGAATGTTCATTCATTAAGAGACATCAGTCAGACTTTCAAAAAGCAAAATACAGGAGTGGCTCCTAAGGGCCGGGAACCATGTCAGTTTTGGAGGAGCCTTACCCTCGAAGGCATGATGACCCTATCGCATTAATTAGGGCATCATTGCACGGGCTGTCTAAACCAAACCACCCCATCCGGAGCGTGCCACCTGGACTTATACTCCCTATGCCCGAACCTACGCTTCGAACTAGGGAGTGGAGGGCATGTGTTGGGGGGTAAAATTGTCATTGCATCAATATCCGTGCGAGGCGGCTAAGGCCGACTTCCTCCCTTCGTCTTTCCTGGGCTTCCGTAGCTAGGCCCTCCTGGGCTTCCATAGCTCGGCCTTCCCCGGGCTTCCATAGCTCGGCCTTCCCGGGCTTCCGTAGCTCGGCCTCCTCGGGCTTCCGTAGCTCGGCCCTTCCAGGCTTCCATGGCTCGACCCTTCCGGGCTTCCGCAGCTCGGCCCTCCTGGGCTTCTATAGCTCGGCCTCCCTGGGCTTCCGTAGCTCGGCCCTCCCGGGCTTTCCTAGCTCGGCCTTCCCGGGCTCCCGTAGCTCGGCCTCCTCCGAGCCTCCATAGCTCGTCTTTCCCGAGCTCCCATAGCTCGGTTCCCCCGAGCTTCCACAGCTCGACTCTCCCCGAGCCTCCGTGGCCCGGTTTCAGCAAGCAATCTACGATCCGATACTTACCTCTACGGAACCTGACGCGGGAAAGCCCAGGCTTACCATAACAACATCCTAGACAAGGAATCATGTCGAGAAGTGGCCTAGAACCTATCATAGCTACCCCAGGTCTACGCAACCAGATCTCAAGCCATCAAGGAGCTCTCCTGGCCGTCGATCCCCTAACAGACAAGATACGGATCCCAACGGCCCCACAACGGCCCGATTCGATCCACCTCCATATCATAACAACTTCTGAACCTTCCAGAAGGCGCTCAAGATTCAGGTGACAGTCTATAAATGGGACACTCCCAGATTCCCTCAGGTACGCATGCTCGTACCCCCACTATCACTCTCCTGCCCTCACCAGCAGCTCGTCGGTGCTCTCGCCCCCTAGAGCTCCCGATTGGCCGCCCCCAAAGAGGCCTCCCGGAGAGATCCACCTCCCACTATCTGGTTGATCGCTGATTTCCTCCCCACTGACTTAAGCATCGGAGGGTCTTCCGCGGAGGGCCACCTCCAATGCCTCTCGAGCGAGGACTTTTGTGCAGGTCCGCCCCCCTTTGGAGATCGACCGTGCCCGAGTTGGAGGACGGATCCCGGCAGCAACATCGAGCAAAGATGAAAAGAAAGTTATTTAAATCCCTCAAATTAATATGTAATAAACACTGAATGAAGAATAGGAACCTCATTGTTAAAGCTTCAACTTAGTTTAGCCCAGATCGATCAAATGGACTAAGTCCGAGTTCAGATTCTATAATTTCAATTAGTCTCATGACAAGGTTCAAAAGAACTATCTCCCAAGCATAAAATATGCTAATGAAGCAATATGCGACAATGATTAGCCTTAACTAACAAGTCTCAAAGAAAACTAGCTCTAATTTGCATAGATTAGACATATTAATAGTCATATACCAGAGATTAGTCACTACAAGAAAAATGATTTTTTCCTATGATTTTCGCACCTACGAATTTAAAATCATAGGCAAAAGTTATCTTTCTCTATGATTTTTTTTTAAAAAAATCGTAGGCATAGATTTCATAGAGAAAGGCAAAAACCTTTGCCTATGATTTTAGTGAAAATCGTAGGATAGATCAACAAATTTTTGGAGGCAAAATAACCCAACAAAATTTTTCTTAAAATGTCTTTCCCTACGATTTTTGGAAAGACTTTTTTTATAAACAAATTTTTGAAGGAAAAATCACCAAGGCAAAATTTTTCTGAAAAAGACTTTCCCTATGATTCTCATGAAAATCATAGGGAAAGGTGGTAGACCTTTCCCTGGAAATTTTTTTCATTCTAAACATTTTCCTACGATTTTCATGAAAATCATAAGAAAGGTCTACAGCTTTTCCCTACGATTATTATGAAAATCGTAAGAGCCTTTCCCTGAAATTTTTTTTTTATTCTAAACCTTTTCCTACATTTTCGTAAAACTCGTAGGGAATGGTCCAAAGAAACACTGTCCCTATGATTTTTGTAGGAAAGGCTGTAGATCTTTCCCTAGAATTTTTTTCATTCTAAACCTTTTCCTATGATTTCATGAAAATCATAAGTAAAGGTCTATAGCCTTTCCCTACGATTTTCATGAAAATCCTATCGATATTATAGGAAAGGCTATGAAAATCGTAGGGAAAAGTTAAGAATGAAAAAAATTATTATAGAAAAGGCATGAAAATCGTAGGGAAAAGTTAAGAATGAAAAAAATTATTATAGGAAAGGCTCTATAGCCTTTACCTATGATTTTCACAATAATCGTAGGGAAATGCTCTAGACCTTTACCTACGATTTTCATGAAAATCATAGGAAAAGCCTATAGATCTTTCCATTTAATAATTTTTTTTTCATTCTAAAACTTTTCCCTACGATTTTCATGAAAATCATAGGAAAGGTCCAAACCTTTACCTACGTTAAACTAAAAATCGTAGGCAAAGATTTCATTTGCCTACGACATTCATAAAAATCGTAGGCAAAGGTCCGAAGGAAAAGCTTCCTCTAAACCTTACCTCCTAGGAAAAGTCTTTATGCACCAGACTTCGGTGCACAAAGCATGCACAGGGCGCGCCCATTGGCCACGCGCATTGCGAGCACGCATGAGAGGGCACGGCCCGATGGGCCATGGTACAAATGCTCGCACTGGCATGCGGCCAATGCACATGCCCTGTGCACGCTTTGTGCGCCAGAATCCGTGCAAGCGTGCATGCAGGGGCACCGCTTTCCAATGGGCCATGGCACACTCGCTCGCTTTCCAATGGCTTCCCCGATGCATCTTTACCTATGATTTTTTTTCATAGGGAAAAGTTCAAAAATTATGGGTACTTTTGATTTTTCTATCTTTTCCTAAAAGAAAAATCGTAGGTAAAATCATTTTTTTTGTAGTCCTAATTGATTAGGCCTAAAAGAGACAAGCTCCTAACCATAAATATGGTAATTAAACATGTGCCAGCGATTAGCTCGATTGGCTGAGTCCAAAAGGAAATTTGCTCTAGACCATATGTGGCCAATGATCAACCCTATTTGTTAGGTCTAAATCATAGTTAGATTAGAGACAAGCATAGCATTTGTTTCTAACTAGTTTACTAGTTTACACAATCCATCCGAAAAACTGACTTTTATGCATAAGCATTATACTCGTGTACATCAAATCAACATGATTTTTGATGCATTATAATTTAATATCATGCTTAAAAGGAATATATCATACTTGATTTAATAGTTTTAAGATAATGTTACATCTATGCAAAAGCATGCATATATAAATTGTGACTTTATATGAAATCTGGGGAATAGTTTTCATAATATGAAACAACGTATAAATAATTTTCATATATTTAAATTCAAATATTTATTCTACTTTTAAATAATTAAATAAAATTAAATAATATAAATTTTAACAAAACATGTATACGTAGTAATAAAACAATAAAAGTAGAGATACTTATCATCTTTAAAATGAAATTGCTCACACTTATAGACACATGACTAATCTCTTAATTTTAATGCTCTATTGAAGTCAAATGTCTTGATCATAGGGGTGGAATCCATGAACCTTCAAATTTCATAGTACTAAAGCATCATCTCTAGACCATTGCTTTTATATTAAAATATTTCAATTAACACTTACTTATGGAAAGTTCTCTTTAAACCTAGAGGTTTTCTATTTTTCACAGGATATTAAATTTGGAAAGCCAACAAGTTTCTTGCTTCCATTAGTATACCAATATTTTAAAGAAAACTATAGTAAAAAATATTAAATAAACATATAAAAATAGATTTCTAAATCTCACTAGATTTATAACTCATCTAATATGAATTTTTGTAAGATGAAAAAAATCTAAATAAAAAATTTAAAAACATGGCATATCATGGGTTGATATTTTCAAAAAATTTAGAAGTTCATCAACATTAAATATATTTATTAAATTACTTATATTTTTTTAATTAACCTTTGGTTTGGATGAGTCAAGATGCATTGAAAAATTAACTCAATGCTAGACATTATTATTCAAAAATTTAATTATAGTAATTTTTGTGAAATTTTCTATCTATCTAATGTGTATTTGGTTTTTTTTTTTTTTTGGAATAGGTGGGCGATCACATTGTTCTAGTGCGAGTTAGCCCAGATAGATTAGAATACAGAATCTGATTAAGTACAAAAGGGCAGGGTCACCCTGTTTTCAGATCCAAAAATCCATATGAGAAGCCACCGCCACCACAACCCAGTCAGCCGCAAAATTGGCTTCGCAGTAGATGTGATGGATCTAGACACTGTAAACATCCCGAAGGCTAGACCAAATGTCCAAAAGCAATGGATTGACGAGGGCTTGATAGCAGCTATCCTTCTGAAGCCATCGGATCACCGTCAGCGAATCCTCCTCAATAAGAAGGCTATGAACATGCAGAATCCTAATAGCATAAGAAATGCTGGCCCAAGCTGCATAGAGCTCAGCCAAAGGGACTGAAAAATCAAGAATACCAAAGCCACCCGCCGCTAGCAAAGCTCCATCAGACTGACGAATAACAAAAGTAGAGCCAGCAAGCCTACCTCGAACACTCCATCAAAATTTATTTTGATAAACCCTGAAAGGAGGGCTCTCAAGAGATGAAGACCGTATACCGGTCCGCTGCCGAAGTAGTAGGGGATCCCTAATGGCCAGAGCTGTCAAGCATAGGAGCATCTTGATGGAGTGAGAATTCGGCCAATAAAAACCTGGCCTTTCGAACAATCCTGAAGGAAGGTATGGACTCGCCGATGAAAATAAGAAGATTCCACGATAGCCAGATCTGGTGGGCTATCGCCGCCTAAAGGCTAGCCTTCTACTTAGTGCTACTACGGAGATCATGCAGGAAAAGGGACCTTATCGGACCCTTATCAACCATACTACATCGATAGCCCACCCTCTGCCAAATCCACCTAACTCTGGGGCAAGTAAAAATGACGTGGTTGGAAGTCTCCTCCTCTTCTCCACACAAAGGGAAAGTAGCTTGTATGGACAGGCCCCTACCAGAGAGAAGGGAACAGGTAGGAAGAAATCCCACAAAAGCTTCCACACAAAGAGCTGAACCCTGGATGTATGGGGAGCTTCCAAATCCACCCAGCAACCATCATACATTGCGAAGGAGGCCTATAAATATTCATCAGATCCCTGTAGGAGCCTCGATAGACAAGATCTATGCCATAATCTGATGTCAACAGCCTATCTCGGTGTTGGCCCAGATGGCAACCCAAGAGAGGGGGTGAATTGGGTTCTTAAAAATTTAATCTTTTAAAAACTATGTGCTTTGGAATAAATGAGATTAAGTGCAGGATAAATGTTAAGCACAAATAAAGAGATAGAGAGAGAGAGTCAAAACACGGCAAACACAAGGATTTTATAGTGGTTCGGTGTATCCAACACCTACGTCCACTCCCAAGTATCACTTGGGTCCACACTATAATCTACTTGATTACAGCGAGTTATTTTACAAGCTCACAACTCAAAACTTGTTGTTTCCCTGGGATTACAATGAACCCAGCTGGTTTTTCGGGCTCACCAGCACAAAACCCAACCACAAGCTATCCTTAGCTTGTACCGAGGTATACCACCTCCACTAATTCAATCCCTTGATTGAACTAGCCAACAACTATGAAAAATAGAGTTTACAATACAAGACAGCTCCTTAAGTGAGCAAATATTCAATTAAATAAACAAGGGTAAGAAAAGCCTGTTTGAAGCGAATTTGATTTGAGCTTTTTTCTTTTCTCTTTCCTTTGAAATGTTGAATCAGGCCTCAGCTCAGATTCTTCACAAAGATTGCAGTTGAGAAGTTGGAAAAATCAGGGCTTTTGCTTTCTTTTTCTTCACTTGGAAAATCCTCGATTTTGAACTTGAATGCCTTGGATTTCTCTTTGGACTCTCTTGGATTGGTTGATGTAAGCTCTGAGTCTTTCCTTTTGATTTCTCTCTCAAGATTTTTGAATTTTTCACACAATATTTCCTTTTCCTTTTTCTATTTTTTCTCTATTCCACACTTTCAAACGGACGGTTTTTCCCTTTTTATAGATCTCCTTAATCCAAGTTTTAGGTGGGAAATATAGCCGTTGGAGATGTTTGGATTCTTCTACACACAAAGAAAATAGCCGTTAGAGGTTAGGTGAAAAGAAATCTTACCGTTGAAGTACGTTCTAACAGATAAAAAATCCATTCCTGATAGGTTGGAGTCGGCTCCAACTTTTTAGGTGTCGGCTCCAAGTCGGGTGTTCAAAAATAGTAAAGAAAAAGTTGTTGGGAGTCGGCTCCGAGAAAGGTAAGTGTCGGCTCGTCGCTTTCGGGAGTCGGCTCCGGAAACTGTAAGTGTCGGCTCCAGAAAAGTCCATAAAACACGCTCTATTCTCAGGTTAGAGTCGGCTCCTGAAACTCAGGTGTCGGCTCCCGAAATCTTAGGTGTCGGCTCGAATTCTAGGTGTCGGCTCCAGAAACTGAAACAGAATGCACTTCTCTGTATCTCAGGTTGGAGTCGGCTCGAAACCTTGGGTGTCGACTCCAGCCGTGCCAAAATCCAGAAACCTTCTGATACGCCTTGGGGTCGGCTCCTGACTATTTGGGTGTCGACTCCAGGCTCTGAACTTTGAAAATTTCTTTTAAAACATTGATTCAAAACATGTTTCTTTATTCTTTTTGATTGATCAAACATTTTTAATCCCTGAAACACTTGTTAAATCTATTAGAAACAAAATGAATATACTCATGTCTTTTATTAATCATCAAAATCAATAATTGGGTCAACAATCTCCCTTTTTGATGATTATAAAAACATTGAGTATATGCATGATTAAACAATAAGATTTTCAAATCAAATATCTCAATTATTTATTCCTAGGTAAGCTCCCCTGAATGAGGTAGCTCCCCCTATGATACTCAATTTAACATCTATTCTTTCCTTTTAATAGTAAACCTTTAATGTTTGATACCAATTAAACAGTTATATCAATTTTAACATCTATTCATCCTTTCAATGCATATATGACAATTAATTAAGCATATACGACTATCAATAACTTCTCCCCCTTTTTTGTAATCAACAAAAAGGTTACGAAGTTTTAAGTGAAATGACAAAATTGATAGATGCTTCAAAGATCAAATGATATTCATTAAGTATCAAATAAGTTCATTACATCAAAATGTCAAACATTACATCATATTGCAAAAAGAAACTTCATTACATCAAAACTTCATTACATTAGAACTTTAAAAAGTAAATCAACATCAAACTAGACTAAATAACATCAAAGAAACTTCATTACAATATAATCAAAAGTTAGTTCTAATGAGTCTTTGCAAATCTTCTAATATTCTTCCCATTCCTTCACTCTGAGTTCTTACAAATTCTTTAGTCTTCTATCAACAAATGCACATGCAGTCATAATTTTGTCCTGAAGCTCAGCATTGCATCTGGAATAAGTCTCTGAGTCTCCACCAATATCTTTAAGTTCTTCAAAAATGTTCTTGAGATCATTCTTTAAGGATTCAGCAGAGGCTCCAAGTGTAGACTCAATTTTGCCAATTCTTTCATCCAAAGAATAGAGGGTCTCTCTCAGGTTCATATATTGGCTATCTAGCTCAGATTTCATCTCTTCCTTGTGAGTAGCAAAAATACTTCTAAGCTGTTCTAACTGAATATCGGAAAAACCAATAGATGACTGATCAAAAGTAGAAGGAACCGGTGGAGCTGGAGGTACATCTGACTGGGCTCTGGTGAGCTGTGTCTCACAGATGGTCCTGCCTCAGAAGGGCCAGGCACATTAGTCTCAGCAACCCTGTCTCCAGTATGACCTTTTCTCTCCCATTTTCATCCACTTTCACAAATCCATCCTGTGCACAGTGGCTAAGCTATAGTAGTCAGTGTGCCTAAGGTTCTTCGATGGCTCATTCTCAGAAATAGCTACTCCTTGACTTCTAAAAACCAAGGTAAGGATCATCCCATAAGGCAGTGAAGATCTCCTCTTGCCCTCGGCCTCAGCCATATACCATATCATCATTCCAGCAAGATTTATTGGCTGACCCATCAAGATACTATCCATGACTACAATGTCTCGCTCTGAGACATACTCAAAACGGCCAGTCTTGGGAAATAGAATCCTACTGCAGATGTTATGCAACAGCCTAAGCTCAAGTGGCAATTGGTTTGCCCTAACCTCTTCAAATTCAGTTATTTCTCTTCCTAACATTCTTGATAAAGCAGCTGATCTCTCACTGTGAATGTTTGCAACAAATCCAGTGACAGGAATACTTAACAGATTTCCTAAAATTTGAAAAGTAAGATGAATTCTCTTTCCTCTTACTGAACTAACAATTCCACCATCTCCTCTAGATAAATTCAGGTAAAATTCTTTAACAAGAGCTGGATAAGTAGGAACATCCAAAGAACAAACTTTATCCCAACCGAGTTCTTTAATCTGTCTACCAATGTCAAAACCCTCGGCTTCAAAGAAATCAAAATCTACTTTCCTACCCATGGTAATAACTCGCCCAGCAAGGGTATCTACCTGTGGAGAGGAGGGGCCAGGATTATCTGAGGGAGTTGAAGAATCATCACTTGGAGTAGGTTCTCGGACGGGACGCCTAGCCGTACGCTTCCTTGTAGCAACGGGAGCATCAAAGACCGATCCCCTATGCTTAGGTGCCATAGAAATCTTAAGGAATGGTTGATTTGAAGAGTATTTGGCTTTGGGAAGTTTGGAGAGTGTTTGGAGAAGATTTGGAGAGGGTTTGGAGAAGATAAAATCGAGAAGGTGTCGACTCTGCCCTAATAAAGTCAATTTGGGTCCACCAGGTGTCGACTCCCGCAAAGTCGGGTGTCGACTCCAAGTCGCTAACACAGTTAGCGCCCGAACTGGAGTCGGCTCCACTTAAGCGGGTGTCGGCTCCAAGGTCAAAGACCGAGAGCGACACAGAAGAGGTGTCGACTCCTCAAATTGAGGTGTCGACTCCACTGACAGTTTCAGAGAAAAATAAATGAATTTCAACAGCCGAAACTTGTCAAAATAAGGTCAATAAATTTTTGAAAAAATCTTTGAATGTGAGGAATCAAATTGCTCAAATGACTAGATAAATTGTCCTTAAAATTATGAAAGAATCTCAAGAAATTGATAGAAATCTAGA
This sequence comes from Calamus simplicifolius, assembly GCA_900491605.1. Classification (NCBI taxonomy): domain Eukaryota; kingdom Viridiplantae; phylum Streptophyta; class Magnoliopsida; order Arecales; family Arecaceae; genus Calamus; species Calamus simplicifolius. Next base: position 1,381,634 of record UESW01004383.1, read on the forward strand.
TAATCATTCCTTGGGGTTTCAAAGTCATTCCAAAGGATCACAAATCCCTAATTCACCTCTAAGATAACAAATCTCTCTTCACTCAAAGGTTTTGTAAATATGTCAGCTAATTGTTCTTCAGTACTAACATAATCAAGGCAAATTTCATTGTTAGCTACATGTTCTCTTATAAAATGATATCTAATTTCAATGTGTTTAGTTCTTGAATGTTGGATTGGATTCTTAGTTAAATTGATTGCACTTGTATTATCACATCTAATAGGAGTTTTATCAAGTGTTATGCCATAATCTTCAAGTTGTCGCTTAATCCAAAGGATTTGAGCACAACAACTTCAGCTGCAACATATTCTGCTTCAGCAGTAGATAATGCAACCGAATTTTGCTTTTTGCTAAACCAAGAGATTAAGTTACTTCCTAAGAATTGACATGTACCACTTGTACTTTTTCTATCTAGTTTACATCCAGCATAGTCAGAGTCAGAATATGCAATTAAGTTTAGTGTTGAGTCTCTAGAATACCATAATCCTACATTTTTAGTTCCACTTAGATATCTTAAAATTCTTTTCACAGCAATTAAGTGAGATTCTTTAGGTTCTGATTGAAATCTAGCACATAGACAAACAGCAAACATGATATCTGGTCTACTTGCTGTTAAGTAAAGTAGAGATCCGATCATACCTCTATAGTATTTTTGATCTACCTTCTTACCATCTTCATCTTTGTCTAATTTGCATGAAGGACTCATAGGTGTTCCAAGGGGTTTGACTGATTCCATTCCAAACTTCTTGAGAAGTTCCTTTGTGTACTTTGTTTGGTTGATGAAAATCCCCTCTTTACTTTGCTTGATTTGAAGTCCTAGGAAGAAGTTGAGTTCTCCCATCATGCTCATTTCGAATTCACCCTGCATTAACTTAGCAAATTCTTGACACAAGAGATTGTTAGTAGCACCGAATACAATATCATCTACATATATTTGTACTACTAATAAGTCTTTGTCTTTCCTTTTCAAAAATAAGGTTTTGTCTACATTTCCTCTAGTAAAATCATTTTCAATCAGAAATTTGCTTAACCTATCATACCAAGCTCTAGGTGCTTGTTTTAAACCATATAGTGCTTTGTGCAATTTAAAAACATGATTTGAAAATTCATGATCTTCAAAACCAGGTGGTTGTTCCACAAATACTTCCTCATTTATAAAACCATTTAAAAATGCACTTTTAACATCCATTTGAAATAAGTTTATGTTCATATGACATGCAAATGCAAGTAGTAATCTAATTGCTTCTAATCTAGCTACAGGTGCAAAAGTTCATCAAAATCAATTCCTTCTTCTTGATTATATCCTTTTGCAACTAATCTAGCTTTATTTCTAATTACTATGCCATTTTCATCCAATTTATTTCTAAATACCCATTTAGATCCTATAACTGAATGACCTTTAGGTCTATCAACTAAGGACCATACATTATTCCTAGTGAATTGATTTAATTCTTCTTGCATAGCTATCATCCAATTACTATCTTTTTCAGCTTCTTCAACAGTTTTAGGTTCAATTTGAGATACAAATGCAAGATGATTATTGATATTCCTCATAGATGACCTAGTTCTTACTCCTTGAGATGGATCACCAATAATCAATTCCTTTGGATGACCATAGGCATATCTCCAATCTCTAGGAAGATCTACTTCATTATGATTAGTATCAATATCATCAATCCTAGGTGAATATCATCTTTAGCTTCTTGTTCATGATCTGAAGATACATCTATATTTAATTTTTTAATATCTTTCTAGTATATTTGTATCTTCCTCATCATCAAATTTTTCTGAACTTGATGCTAAAGACTCATCAAAAACTACATGAATGGATTCTTCTACAATTAAGGATTTCTTGTTAAATATTCTATAGGCTTTACTAGTTGTTGAATATCCTAAGAATATGCCTTCATCAGATTTTGCATCAAATTTTTCAAGATTATCTTTTCCATTATTATGAATAAAACATTTACAGCCAAATACATGAAATAACCTATCTTTGGTTTTCTATTATTCCATAATTCATAAGGTGTTTTCTTAAGGATTGGCCTAATTAGGGCTCTATTAAGAATGTAACATGCCGTGTTTATAGCTTCCGTCCAGAAGTACTTTGGGAGTTGGCTTTCACATAGCATGGTACGGCCATGTCTTCTAAAGTCCTATTTTTTCTTTCTACAACTCCATTTTGTTGTGGTGTCCTAGGTGCAGAAAAATTATGATGAATGCCATGTTCTGTGCAAAATTTTTCAAATAAGTGATTTTCAAATTCTGTGCCATGATCACTTCTAAGAGACACTATGGTGTTGTTTTTCTCATTAGTGACTTTCTTGAAAAATTTTAGAAATATTGAGAAAGTCTCATCCTTATGAGCCAGAAATAATACCCAAGTGTATCTAGAATAATCATCTACTATCACAAGACCATATTTCTTTCCTCCTAGACTAGTGGTTCTAGTAGGTCCAAAAAGGTCCATATGAAGTAGCTCTAATGGCCTAGAAGTGGAAACTACATTTTTTGATTTGAAAGAGTTTCTAGTTTGCTTGCCTAATTGACATGCATCACAAATTCTATTATTTTCAAAATCTATCTTTGGAAGATCTTTAACTAAATCCATTTTAATTAGTTTTTAAATTAGGTGAGTGCTTGCATGACCTAATCTACGATGCCATAACCATCCAATCTCATTAGCATTAGCATTGTTAGCTACTAAGCAATGATTATTAGTAGACAAATTTTCTAAATCAATTAAGTATACATTGTCATTTCTATTACCAATAAATACAATGCTATTGTCAATGGGATTAGAAACAGTGCAGATAGAAGCTTCAAATGAAACTTTGAAACCTTTATCACACAATTGGCTAATACTAATTAAATTATGCTTTAAGCCTTCTACATATAAAACATTTTCTATAAAAGTAAAGGGAGTTATCTGAATTTTACCAAATCCCATAATTTGGCCTTTACCATTGTCTTCAAATGTGACAACTCCTCCTCTTTTATCTTCAAGGGTGATGAATTGCTCCTTGTCACCCGTCATATGCCTTGAGCAGCTGCTATCAAGATACCACTTTCGTTTTGATCTTTTGGCCGCAAGACACTCTGCAAGATAATCAAACTTTCTATTTAGGTACCAAGCTTTCTTGGGTCCTTCATGGTTAGTAGAAACAAAGATTGTTCCTTTCAGAACCCATATTTTCTTACCTTTAATACTTAAATTCTTATTAAGTTTTCTAAGATTGCATTCATAGGCTTTATGTCCTTTCTTGTTACAGCAATAACATAAAAATCATTATTATCCTGTTCTTTTCTAAAGAAGTTTTTAACATACTTTTGTTTCTTATTAGGTCTATACCCTAATCCAGCCTTATCAAATACAACTCTTTGATTACTCAATAGCAAATTAAGTTTTTCAGAGCTATATGTAAATTTATCAACTATATTTCTATATTTATCAACTTCTCTCTTTAAATTAACATTTTCATTAGAAATTAATTCTTTATTTTTAGCAAATTTTCATTTTCAGATTTTAGTTTTTCAACTTCCTGAGTTAGTTTATCCTTCTCTTTGGTAAGATTTAAATTATCATTTTTTAAAGATTTGTTCTTCTTTTTCAAGACTTTAAAATCACTAACTAATTCATTAAATGCATATATAATTCTTCAAAAGTAAAATCATCACAAGGTGTTTCAGAACTTACCTCATTATCGTCGTTTGCCATAAAGCAAATGTTTGCAACTTCCTTTTGTTCCTCCTCGGATGAGGATTCATCACTTTCACTCCATGTTGCAACATATGACTTTTTCTTCTTCTTGTGCTCCTTTTTCAGTTGAGGACAATCATATCTAAAGTGCCCCAATTTCTTACATTCATAACATATGAGGGGGTCTTTCTCTTTTTCTTTATCCTTGTCCTTCTCTTTTTCTCTTTCTCCTTTCATTTTTGTTCCATATCTTTTCTTATGGAAGGGTCTCCTTCTTTGCATAAATTTCTTAAATTTCCTAGTAAGGAGAGATGTCTCATCATCTTCCTCTTCTTCCTTACTGCTGCTTATCTCCTTTTCTGCAGCTTTAAGGGCAATTATTTTCTTCTTTTTGACTTCCTCCTCTTGATGTTGCTTCATGGTCAGTTCATGGGTCATCAATGATCCAAGTAGCTCCTCCAAAGGTAAGGTGTTGAGATCCTTGGCTTCTTGGATAGCAGTTACCTTTGCTTCCCATGTCCTTGGAAGAAACCTAAGAATTTTATGAACCAATTCAGAGTTAGTGTAGGTCTTACCAAGACTTTTTAGACCATTTACAATATCAGTAAATCTAGTGTACATGCATATGATGGTTTCATTTTGTTCCATGCTAAACAATTCATACTTATGCACTAGAATATTGATTTTAGATTCTTTAACTTAATTAGTACCCTTATTGGTAACTTCTAATCTATCCCAAATTTCTTTTGCGGAAATACATGTAGAAATTCTATTAAACTCATTAGCATCTAAAGCACAATATAAGACATTCATGGCTTTTGCATTAAGCTGAGCCATTTTCCTATCGTTCTCATTCCAATCCCTTTCGGGTTTAGTAACTATTGAACCATCTACCAAGTGTGTGGGTGTGCTTGATCCATTAGTGATTACACTCCAAAGTTCATAATCTAAAGCTTGAATAAAAATTTTCATTCTAGCTTTCCAATAAGAATAATTTGAACCATTAAACAAAGGAGGTCTATTAGTAGAATGACTTTCAGCAAATGAAGATCCAGCTTGAGCTGCCATTTGGATCTTTAGCTCTTGATCATGTGATCAAATAAACAATGAGAACTCGCTCTGATACCAATTGTTGGCCCAGATGGCAACCCAAGAGGGGGGGTAAATTAGGTTCTTAAAAATTTAATCTTTTAAAAACTATGTGCTTTGGAATAAATGAGATTAAGTGCAGGATAAATGTTAAGCAAAAATAAAGAGATAGAGAGAGAGAGAGTCAAAACACGGCAAACGCGATGATTTTATAGTGGTTCAGTGTATCCAACACCTACGTCCACTCCCAAGTATCACTTGGGTCCACACTATAATCTACTTGATTACAGCTGAGTTGTTTTACAAGCTCACAACTCAAAACTTGTTGTTTCCCCTGGGATTACAACGAACCCAGCTAGTTTTCGGGCTCATCAGCAAAAAAACCCAACCACAAGCTATCCTTAGCTTGTACCGAGGTATACCACCTCCACTAATTCAATCCCTTGATTGAACTAGCCAACAACTATGAAAAATAGAGTTTACAATACAAGACAGCTCCTTAAGTGAGCAAATATTCAATTAAATAAACAAGGGTAAGAAAAGCCTGTTTGAAGCGAATTTGATTTGAGATTTTCTTCTTTTCTTCTTTTCCTTTGAAATGTTGAATCAGGCCTCAGCTCAGATTCTTCACAAAGATTGCAGTTGAGAAGTTGAGAAAATCAGGGCTTTTGCTTTCTTTTTCTTCACTTGGAAAATCCTCCGATTTTGAACTTGAATGCCTTGGATTTTTCTTTGGACTCTCTTGGATTGGTTGATGTAAGCTCTGAGTCTTTCCTTTTGATTTCTCTCTCAAGATTTTTGGATTTTTCACACAATATTTCATTTTCCTTTTTCTATTTTTTTTCTCTATTCCACACTTTCAAATGGATGATTTTTTCCCCCTTTTTATAGATCTCCTTAATCCAAGTTTTAGGTAGGAAATATAGCCATTTGGATTCTTCTACACATAAAGAAAATAGCCGTTAGAGGTTATGTGAAAAGAAATCTTACCATTGAAGTATGTTCTGACAGATAAAAAATCCATTCCTGACAGGTTAGAGTCGGCTCCAACTTTTCAGGTGTCGGCTCCAAGTCGGGTGTTTAAAAATAGTAAAGAAAAAGTTGTTGGGGAGTCAGCTCCAAGAAAGGTAAGTATCGGCTCGTCGTTTTTGGGAGTCGGCTCCGAAAACTGTAAGTGTTGGCTCTAGAAAAGTCCATAAAATACGCTCTCTATTCTCAGGTTAGAGTCGGCTCAAGAAACTCAGGTATTGGCTCCCGAAATCTTAGGTGTCGGCTTCCGAATTCTAGGTGTCGACTCCAGAAACTGAAATAGAATGCACTTCTCTGTATCTCATGTTGGAGTCGGCTCTGAAACCTTGGATGTCGACTCCAAGCCATGCCAAAATCCTAGAAACCTTCTGATACGCCTTGGGGTCGGCTCCTGACTATTTGGGTGTCGACTCCAGGATCTGAACTTTGAAAATTTCTTTTAACACATTGATTCAAAACATGTTTCTTTATTCTTTTTGATTGATCAAGCATTTTTAATTCCTAAAACACTTGTTAAATCTATTAGAAATAAAATGAATATACTCATGTCTTTTATTAATCATCAAAATCAATAATTGGGTTAACACTCGGAATAAGTGGAATGCCAAGGATCCAACGGGAGAGCTCCTCCCCAAAGAACTGTGTAACCGTAGAGGTAAGCCAAGCGAAGGAATCCTGGAAGATCAAATCCTTAACCCTCATCCTGCTTGGAATGTCAATGCTCATAAAAGTAGGCCATCGAGAAAGGGGAGGTTAGCAATCCACCTATCCTGAACATCTACCAATGAGCCATCTCATATCATCCACAAAATGTTGTTCATAATAGTCGGGACACTCCGACAAACCTCCTTCCAAAAATAGGAATGCCCACGAAAATGCTGAAAGTCCATAGAGGGGAGCTAGTCACCATATCTAGCCCTCATAAAAGAGCTCCAAAATAGTGCGGATCAAGAAGAAATCTCAAAGCATGTATAGCAAACAGAGCCTCTCTCCGCACTGTCAGGGACTGGATACTGAGACCACCTTCATGAATAGGCATACAAACAGTCTCTTAGGCCAATAGATGAATCCCATGACCATCATGCATAGAAGCCCAGAGGAAGTCCTGGAAACATCGCTTTATCTTTCTCAGGGAAGTAATCGGGATAGCAGTGTTGTATAAAAGATGTAGAGGAATGGAAGGAAGAATTGATCATATAAGGATAATCCTTGTCATCATCGATAATCCAGTGACATGCCAGCCATCAATACGATCATTAACCCACTTCTCAATATTAACAAAGTCACTACTGAGAGGTCATCTTCCCATGATGGGGATCCCCAGATACAGTAGACGATCAGCCTGACTAGATATACCCATGGGCTGAAGGATGAGTTTCCTTGTAGATATTCTGGTCTTCGGGCTGAAACAAATCATAGACTTGTGTAGATTGACCTTCTGACTAGAAGCCTGACAATAGCTCTGAAGAATAGAATCAAAGATGGTCGCATTACTAGTAGTAGCCTGCCCCAGTAGAATATAGTCATCCGCAAACAGTAGATGAGATACTGAGGGACCAAGGAGGCTAGTCATAAAAGGGAGCAATGCGGCGATCATCTTGTGCCTAATGTAACGCACGAGTTAGATCATCTGCTGCCAATATGAACAGAAAAGGGGATAAAGGGCACCCCTGCCGAAGCCCCATAGTAGAATGAAAGAAATCAGTCTGACTATCGTTGATGATTAGTGAGAAAGATGGCTACCGAATGCAGGCCATAATCCAGTCTATAAAGAGGCCATCAAACCCGAAAACATGGAGAGTCCGATGCAGAAATACCCAACTCATCCTATCATAGGCTCACTCCATGTCTACCTTAATAGCCATAAGACACTATCTAGCAGAGGCTCTCTAAAGATCATAAATGAATTCCTGGGCGATAATGATATTATCCGAAATACTCCACCTCTGATAAAAGCCCCTTGCTTAACAGAGATAAGACGAGGTATCACCATCCTCAGATGATTGGCTAATAAACGTGCATAAACCTTATACAAAGTAGTGCACAAACTGATGGACCAAAAGTGCTGAGGGATAGAAGCATCAGAGCATTTGGGTACAAGAGTGATGAGGATTTGATTCCAGTCCACAGGCATGGATTTGGATTGGAAGACAATGTGGATAGCCTGAACCACCTCACGACCAACAATATTCCAATAATGGTGGAAGAAAAAGGCTGAAAAACCATCGAGCCTCGGGGCCTTATTAGGCCCAAGATCCCAAAGATCTTGCTGAATCTCCTTCACCGTGATCGGCCGAATAAGAACGTCGTTCTCCCGGGCAGAAACCTTCTTCGAAGAAGGGACATGATGGATAGGAGCCCCATCGCCAGCATGATCAGTCCACCTAGACTGAAAGAAATGAACTAGCTGATCACGGATAACATTCATATCCTCCAGAGAATTTCCTTCCTCATCCACAAGACGTTGAATCCTGTTGGCTGCTCAACGCTTCAAGGTGGTCTGATGAAAAAACCTGGTGTTACGATCCCCCTTGCGTATACACTGGACTCTAGATCGCTGCCTCCAATAGATCTCCTACTGCTAAAGAAGAGAGTGATGAATAGCGAGCTTAGCTTGGAGAGCTGAGAAATCAGAATCAGAGAGATAGCCTTCCTGATCCTCTCTAGACTAGAGAGTAGTAATATCAGCTTCAACCATTTCAACTTGCCTTACTAGATTCCCAACTTCTACTCTGTTCCATCTAGACAGCCTGAGCCTAACTAACTCAAGATGCCTTGATAATTTATAAATAGCATTACCTCTGACAGGTAAATGCCAAACCTGGAAGATGATAGACCAAGCCGAGGAATAAGAAGTCTAGCACTGCTCAAATCGAAACTGCCAGCGTGATTGAGTGACAACCTCAGTAGAAATCAGAATGGGGCAATGATCAGAAGCAATCCTGGAAAGGTGAGTAACAATTGTCGAAGGAAACTTTTGAAGCTATCGGGTTGAGGCCATAGCTCTGTCTAGTCTCTCCCATACACGTGCAGAACCTTAGCGATTATTGCACCAAGTGAACTGGGGGCCCAAAAACCCCAGATCCAGCAACCCAGCAGAAGAGATAAAGGATCTGAATTTAGAGATCTCTGCTGAGCCAACAATCTGTCTACCTCCTCTCTTTTCATTAGCCCTAATAATGCAGTTAAAGTCACCAACAACTATGGAAGGAAGACCAGGAGCAAGCAGAGAGCGGAGTTCAGTCCATAAAACCCTCCTCTTCCAAAATTAGTACTAGCATAGACTTTCGACACGAGAATGGGGTTAGAACTTTCCTCAATGATGATTAGAGTCACCTGCTGATTGCACTGATGAAAAGCATCTACCCGAATGGAGGTGTTACACCAAATAGCTAAAATACCATCCGAAAGGCCCGCAGACTCCATAGCATAAGAAGACTAGAATTTGTCAATCTATCTCCGAAATTGAATCAAACTGTCTCCTGATAAATGGGTTTCCATAAGAACACAAATATCAAACTTATATAACTGAATCAATCTCCCAAACGAGGATCGAAACGAAGGTTTTCGAGCTCCTCTGACATTCCATAAAAGAATCTTCATTTAGAGATAAGTGGAATCTGGGACCCAAACGAGTCCTCAACCATACCGTCATCAGATAAGCACCCTACAGGCAGGATATTGCCATTAGACTCCGGAGTTTCAGTCTCCATATGTAACTCAGCCTCTAGCGACCGGGGGCTGACACCGGAGATCGAGGTAATGTGTATTTGGTTGGGAGTATTAGAAAAATCCATGCACTTTCTTAAAGAGGATTAGTTATCCCCATGGACCGGTGGTGCATAAAACTTGCATCACCACAAAAAAAAAAAAAAAAAAAAGAAAAAAGGAAGTAAGGAGAGAGAGAGAAATAAAAAAAAAAAGCCTTGAAGTACCTTGTGGCCAGTTTGGGTGTTAAATTTGGACTTTTCCATAGGTATGTAAGGTGGCCCCCAGCCAATTCATTGAAGTTGATAATATCACCTGTTGAAGTGGTGCTGGAAAGCCGCACTCTTAAAAAGATATCATATTGTACCCAAAAAAAAAAAAAATTCATATCTTGAGTTCTTGAAGGGTGTTGTTCGGTCTTCTTGTGCCCTGCTGCGATTGGGCCTTCCTTTTTACTGTTTGTCTCGACAGGCACTACAAGAAAGTATGGTATTTATGGCAAACTTATTATGGTGAAATATTTTCGTCGTTATAGGTTTTTGGAGTGGTTTAAAAATGAAGTAAGCCCGTAGATTCATTTATATTGTCAATTAATATATCATATGTCTTTATTTCAATTGACATTGATGTTTGGTTTATCCATATGTTAAATAAGCATTTTGCTGGGGCATCTGAAGCTACTGATGAGCTTTATTCATTGGCTATTGGTCCCGACAGTCGTGTGTTCTCGTATACTGGCTGTGTGGTGAACGGCGTTAAATTTATCACTGTTACTCGGGATGTCGGCCATAAAACACAGAATAGTGGCATTTGTGTTCCCTCTACTCATCTAGGAGAAGAAATTAACTTTTATGGTATATTATTAGAGGTTCTTGAATTTCATTTTGTTAAAGGTTGTAAGGCGATAATGTTCAAGTGCAAATGGTTTGAAACTGAACCAAAGCACAGGAGAATGCAACAACATTATAATATTACAAGTATAAATATAAGTTCGGAATGGTACAAACATGAGCCATTCATTTTAGCATCACAAGTTGAAAAGGTTTTCTACTTGGATGATTTGAAGAACAATTCTAATTGGAAAGTGGTATACAAGGTTAGTCATCGTCATTTATAGGATATTCCAAAAAAAGATGATGATGTTCAGGAAGAAGTATATCAAGAAGATGATTCAGCAGCCCTTCGATTCACATGTGACCAACCTAACATGGACTTAATAACATCTCGGCGTACGAACACTGATGCTGAAATAGTTGCAACTCAAGAAAACATTAGAGGTCATAGTGATGTCGGTCAAGAAGACTTTATATGCGAAGATGTTGAGGAGGACGACACACTAGCTGATTATGACAGTGAGGGATCTATACATAGTTCTGATATGGAGGATGATGAAGAAAATGAGCATATTAGTGATGACAGTGATTAATTTGGTAGCATTCATTTTTTTTTACTTATTATAACTATATGTTCTTATACTTTCTTATTTGTTAATTCTAGTTTGTATGTTTGTTTGCAGATGTCTTCAAGAGATACTCCTGCTACATCAAGGCGAGATGATTCTCCTTACATTCCAGCTCTGACAGAGGGGTCATCTGTTGGCCCATCATGTAATAACTCTATTTTAAACTTATATTATTTGGCTATATTTCTTTATGTTATTTTGCACTAATTTAGTTCATTATGTTTTGCAGCTACATCATCAAAGAAGAAGGGCCGAGGTCCTGCTCGCGGATACAAGTCCGCACATCTGATTGATACGCGTCATGGATAGAAGTTGCCTATTCTTCTACCACCTGAGGTTGGACGACCATTGGGTGAGTTTCGCTCTGAGTTTCTGACCGAGATAGGAGTGGTTGTACGTGACATGGCACCACTTGCGGTCAGAAAGTGGAGTGAGATCACTGATGCACAGAAAGCACCTATGATCGATCGACTTCAGGTCAGTATAATTGTATTAGATCACTTTAGATTACGTTTAATGTACTTAATATACCTTATAACTTTTATAATTTATATATATATATACTTGCAAGAGAAGTTCGATCTTGATATGAATTTAGATCATATTAAAAAAGGTATTGAGTTTCAAATGAATAAAGTTTATCGATAATTTAGATATCGGCTTCATATCCACTTCATTAGTCACGGTGGGGACACAAGTGTGAGCTTAGCAAAACAAAATAAGCCATCTCGTGTCTTGCAGAGTGACTGGGACTTTCTATGTGATTACTTTTATTTAGATGAGTATAAGGTAAATACATCCATACAAATATTTTAATAGTTTATATTTTTTATAAACTCATGTAACCATTTTCATTAATTCTTTGATGTAGAAAAAATCAGAAACAAATAAATCTAATCGGGAATTGCAGCCATATGCTGCTCTCACTGGATCGAAGTCTATACCGGCTCACTCTTATGATATGGTAAGGAATACTGTGAACCTAGTGCTTTTATATTTATGTATTTTGTGGTCTGATATTGTTGTAGTGTTATAAATCTAGTGTAGTCATATTTATGAAAGATTTGATCCAGCATCTATGTTGAGTGCTAGATTTGGTGATTGGAAATTGGGATCTGAACCCAGATGGGGATCATTTGTAGGGGGTTGGTGGCCAAACTATATCGATACCAAACTAGAAGTACACCCAGGTTTTCAAAAGCTTTATGCTTTCAATTGTGAGAAAAAGGCTCTGTATGGTTGTTCCAATAACAAATTCAAGGCAGAAGACAACCTTGCAATGTTGACCCACTTTATTTTTACAAGTTGGCGGGGACCTCTAATGCAATGGATTTAGAAATCCAATATTGCAGTGATATCTTATAAAGAAAACCAAAATAAGTTATTTCATTGATCCTGCTAATGAGCAATGACATTCCATTGCACTTCAACACATTGTTTTAGTTTTTAAAGCATTTCATTGATCCTGCTTATTATCGGTGGTTTTAGTTTCGATCAGTGATGAATGTCTTAGGATAGTATCAGATTACAAGGTGAACAATACTGGTATCAAATTTTGTTGTTCCATGGTTTTAAGCCATTGTTCCTTATGTATGGCCATTATAACAAAATAGTAAAATATTCAGGAATTTGGTATCTGAAATTTTAGAAAGGTGATGATCAATAGAGATGGCCTAGTAATTTGATATGGATTATTCTATTATTGCCATCACAGGGATGGTATATTTGTAATCTTAAGAAATGATGGTTAGGTGAGATTGGTGGGCAAAATGCAAGGGGATGTATATACGAGTGTGCTGGAATATCTATGACGAAAACAAGGGAAAGGCTGAGAATGATGATCAACCATACAGGTTTCAAGATGAGCAGGCTTCCCCACATAGCTCAGCAGGGTCATCTAGGTTTAGCAACTATCATCACTATGGGAGTTTAGATGAGGTGGAGGATATGGTCAAAGATTCTGATGAGTCCAATTCGGAAATGGTGTTGGTTAGCGTGGATGGACATATCCTCACAGCACCGATCTCTTCGAATGAAGAGAATACAGACAATGTGCCGTTGAGTACCCCACAGTTCCATCTAGGACCTGGGGGAGAAGGCTCGGGTGAAGATTTTGGCACAAGTGGAGTTGTGTGGGAAGCTGGTTTGTTTGATGATCTAGATGCACCTACAACAAAGGATGCAGATGTTTCTGGTAATAAATTGGAAGTCCCTAAAGATTGTAGAGAGGTTTCAATCCATGTTGAAGAGGCTCACTGTTCTGGTAACCACGAAATTGAACCTGAGGATATAGGCGCAGGTTTGACTAAATATGATACGTTCAAGAGTTGTTTAGATTTAATGGCCCAGGCTGAGGGTGATATGCAAGATAAGGGTTCTTCAGCCATGGAATTGAACCCAAAAATTATCTCCGAACATTCATTGGAAATTACTTCTTTAAGCAGCATTGCTGGGGGCAAAATGACAGTAAACACTGAACCCAACTTTAGAGATGATGCATCACAGCATGTAAATGTAGAAACAGAAAAATCACAAGATGATGTGTCTGTTGACCTTAATCAGAAAGATGAGGAGGGTGGTGCACCTATATTCCTTCAAAATTTCAATCAATCTATCTGTCAGGAGTCACTGAGTGAAAGCACGGATAATGAATCTCCTGAAAAGAAGAATGCGAATATTGAAAACGTGACATCTGGGGAATTGGGTGATCTTTCAGTCCATTCAGTAAGCAATAATAACGAACATCCCCTTGCATTTTGCATCACATAAAAATAATTGTATGACATTGATGAATTCATACATTGTATTAGATTATTACATTGATGCATTGATACATTGTATTAGATTATTACATTGATACATTGATACATTGATAATTGTATTACATTGATGAATTGATACATTGTATTAGATTATTACATTGATGCATTGATACATTGTATTAAATTATTACATTGATACATTGTATTAGATTATTACATTAATACATTGTATTAGATTATTCCATTGATACATTGATAATTGTATTAGATTATTGTCTTAAATTATTGTTTTAAATTATTATTGTTTCTTTTCAGAGAGATCCTGTTACGGGAGAGGAGCCATCAAGACTTCATCTGTGGAATACTCTTCATTTTGATAAAAAGAAGAATCAATGGATAAATGAAAAGCTGAAGAAACCCATGTAAGTTTTATCAATTAAAAATATAATATTATTGAATGTAATGTTTTATACTAAACATATTGAATTTGTTTTCTTTTCATTGCAATCACTGTTAATAGAGCGACTTTCCTCACAGGACTCTACAGTAGAACCAATCAATGAGGATGTCATTTTGGAGGAGGTTTTAGGCTCTAGATCTGGTTATAAAAGAGGATGGGGTCCATTACCGAAGGGTACATCGAGAATTAGAGGTAGTTCTTCATCTTCTGAAAACTCACAATTAAAGGGTGAATTACATGAGTGCCGAGAGCTCATCGCTCAGCAAGAGAATAAGCTTGCTCAACAAGAAGATAAGCTCACTCAGCAAGAGGATAAACTCACTCAGCAAGAGAAGACTATCCAGGATCTAAAGGCGACGACTGCTGAGCTCACTGCTTTCATGCGACAGTTAGTGCCTGGATATCATCCTAGCGGATCCCAGCAGACTTCACCTCCATAGGACATGTATTTTTTTTTAAATTATGTATTTTTTGAAACATTGTATATGATGATTTTATTGAAATGAATGAAAACTTTTATTAATTTTTTTTATGAAACTTTTATATTAGAAAATTATTTCTAGTATCGTTGCTTTAATATTATATTATTGTAACAGGTGCAATATAAAAAATGTTAAAATAAAATTTTAATATTTTTAAAATTTAATTAAAATCTTATTACGGTGACTTATTTTCGCCGTAATATCAACCTATTACGGTGAAAATAGGTCGTCATAATAGGTTTTTATTTAAATTTTAAAAATATTAAAATTTTATTATGGTGACTTATTTTCGCCGTAACATCAACCTATTACGGCAAAAATAAGTCACCGTAATAGGATTTTATTTAAATTTTAAAAATATTAAAATTTTATTACGGTAATTTATTTTCGCCGTAATATCAACCTATTACGGTAAAAATAAGTCACCGTAATAAAATTTTAATTAAATTTTAATATTAAAAAAAAACTTATACGGTGACTTATTTTCGTCGTAATAGGTTGATGTTACGGTAAAAATAAGTCATCGTAATAAAATTTTAATATTTTTAAAATTTAAATAAAAACCTATTACGGCGACCTATTTTTGCCATAATAGGTTGATATTACGGCGAAAATAAGTCGTCGTAATAGGTTATTACAACAACATATTTCTACAACGATTTGTAATGTATTACGACGAATTTTTTATCATCGTAATAAGTTATTACGATGACTTTTGTACCTATTGTGACGAATTAATTTGCCATAATAAGTCATTTTTTTTGTAGTGAGGCATGGGACTCAGTTATTGTTATTGAAGTAGATTTCTTCATGCTGGTAAGAATATATTAAAATACACACACACACACACACACACACACACACACACACACACACATATATATATATATATATTATTTGTGGTGTGTATGAGGCAGATTATATTCAGAAAAAAAATATTTCAAAATAAAAATAAGTTAAGAATCAAACCTGGAAGGCGGTTTATACCACTACCCTAAAGGAGAACTGGTCCCCTTCTCGTGCGAAGAAAAATAGAACCATAACTCTCCTCCAAGGTACAACCCGAAACCAGATTCCTACATCCATTGGCGGTACGATCTCAACGGACGCGATCAGCGATCTTCAACGCAATCTTCAAAGAAAAAAATAATAAAATGTAGAATTGTTGTTGTTCTTCTCAAAATTTTCATCCTTTGAAACCTATTTATAGATTTTTTTTTTAAAAATGGTCGGATGGTTTTTTTTTTTAAAAAAAAGCCAAGTGTTTCATTTCTTTAAAAATGGCCGAGCATTTGAAACGACCGCTGGTTTTTTTTTTTAAGACGTCGGTGTTTGGTTTTCCAAACGGCCAAACGTTAACAATCCCCCACAAAAAAAAATAAAAATAAAGGAATAATAACCAAATAAATTAAATTCAATAAGGAATTTCAAAACTTTAAAATTTACTATGCTTAGTGCAAGTACCTTCTAGGTTTGAACTTGTATTTAGTATAAAATATACACAATATGAAGATGAGCTGATTATAATACGGGTTAGCGCTATCTAGGACATGCGCTTGCCTTGATTTTCATAAGAGTTACTAGGGATTCGCCCCGGTCCCATAGTCGCGGCCTCACAACTACTCTCACTAAGGTAAATCCTTCAAGGGTATGTGCAACGGAATCATACTTCGCTGAATTTACAGCCTTGGATCTATTAAGAGCTATGCTCAATAAGGTAGATCCTTCAAGGGTACATGACCTCGCTGAATTTACAGCCTTGGATCTATTAAGAGCTATGCTCAACCTAACCGTCACAATAAAGCACCACACCATAAGGATGGGATAGAGATAAACTCCTAAAGCGGTGCTTCCAGATATCACCTCAGAGATCGTTTTCCTTTGAACCTTAACCATGGGGTTGCCATGACGGTAGGGGTCCACTCTGGTGACTAATATATGGGCTTAAGCCCCATCCCCTCGATGTCTCAAAAATCGCAGCCTTTGAAAGGCCTTTGGTTAAAAGATCTGCCAAATTATGTTTAGATCTTACAAACTGCAGTGATATTGATTCTTTCATTTTATTTCTTATAGATTTATACCTGATTAGGATATGATTATTCATCTTTTTATTTGTTGTCTATTGATTTAACAGATCAATCAAAGCTCTACAATCATAATTTAAACAAATTCAAGAAAATTTGGTGAAAGAATATCTACACCATTTATTAAGTCTTTTAGCCATTGTGCTTCAGTGCAAGTAGTGTCAAGAGCTGTTAGCTCAGACTCTAGAGTACTTCTAGTGATTATAGTTTGTTTACATGAGCCCCAAAATACTGTAGCTCCTAATAGGAAGAGATACCCAGTGGTGGACTTAACATCGAATTTATATGTTACCCAGTTAGCATCACTATACCCCTCAATTACTTCAGGATAACCAGAATACACTAGAGAATAATTTATAGTTCCCTTAAGATATCTAAAAATTCTTTCTAGGGCTTTCCAATGTTCTTCACTAGGATTGCTAGTATTCCTATTCAATTTGCCTACTGCATATGCTATGTCTGGACGAGTTCTATTTGAAATATATAATAAGAATCCTATTCTTTGAGAATATCCTAATTGATTAATAGGTTCTCCTAAATTTTTAATTAAATGAGAGTTATGATCATAGGGGGTAGAAATAGGATTTAAATCATAATATTCAAACTTTTGAAGCATTTTCTTTATTGAGTGTGCCAGACTTATTGCTATTCCATTATCTACTCTGTTAAGTTTCATTCCTAGAATTACATCGGCTTCTCCTAGGTCTTTCATATCAAACTTATTTGATAAGTAGCTTTTAGTTTCTTGAATTAATTTTAATGATGTTCCTAGGAGTAATATATCATCTACATATAAGCATAGTATTATAAAATCAGTATCCTGTCTTTTATAGTATACATTATCATATTCATTTATTTAAAGTTATTTTTTAAAATAATTTCATCAAACTTAATGTGCCACTGTCTAGGAGCTTGTTTTAAACCATAAAGAGATTTGATTAATTTATATACTTTATATTCTTGTCCTTTTACTTCAAATCCTTAAGGTTGATTTATGTAAATTTCTTCTTCTAATTCTCCATTTAAAAATATAATTTTTACATCCATTTGATGAATTATTAATTTATGAATTGAGGCTAAGGCAATTAGAGTTCTCTGGGTTGTTATTCTTGCTACAGGAGCATAAGTATCAAAATAATCTAAGTCCTTCTTTTGATTAAATCCCTTTACAACTAACCTAGCTTTATATCTTTCTATTGATCCATCTGGTCTTAATTTTCTTTTAAAAATCCATTTTGTTCCTATAGGTTTGTTTCCATGAGGTAAATCAGTTAAAATCTAAGTTTTATTTTCTATGATTGATTTAATTTCACTATCTATAGCTTCCTCCCAATATGATGATTCTGATGATGTCATTGCCTCATCGTATGTGGAAAGATCACCTTCTATTAAGAATGTAAAAAAATCTTCACCAAAATCTTTTTTTAATTCTTTTCCTTTTGCTTCTTCTTAATTCTGATTCAGTTTCTAGTTCTGGTTCTATGGCTTTAGAGGATGATGTTTCAAATTCCAGGGGTCTAGAGATTTTAGTCTTGAATAGAATTATATCTTCAAAGAAGGAGGCATCTCTAGCTTCTAAGATTGTATTATCAGATATGTCATCAATCTCTAATTTTATTACTAAAATATGTAGGCATTGCTATTTTGGGCATAGCCTATAAACACAGCATCTAAGGTTTTGGATCCTAGTTTTCTCTTTTTGGGTTCAGGAATATTAACCTTAGCTAGACACCCCCATACTTTGAGAAAGTCTAGGTTAGGTGTTCTTCCTTTCCAAAGTTCATAGGGAGTCTTACCACTATCCTTAGTAGGTATTTTATTTAGGATGAAATAAGAAGATAGAAGAGCTTCCCCCATAAGTTCTCAGGTAAGCCAGAACTAATGAGCAAAGAATTTACCATATCCATAAGGGTACGGTTCTTACGCTCAGCTACACCGTTGGACTGTGGAGAGTAAGGAGCAGTTAGTTGATGAATTATCCCATGTTTTGACAGAATTAAAAAAATTCATTCGAGGTATACTCCCCTCCTCTATCAGATCTAAGAATTTTAATTTTCTTTTCTTGTTGATTTTCTACCTCACTCTTATAAATTTTAAATTTATTGAAGGTTTCATTTTTAGATTTAATTAGATAACAGTAATAATATCTAGAAAAATCATCTATGAAGGTTACTAAGTACCTATTGCCACCACGAGTTGCCGTCTTAGTTGAGTCACAAACATCACTATGTATTGACTCCAAAATTAACGAATTTCTTTTCACTGATTTGAATGGCTTTCTTGGTTGTTTAGATTCAGCACATATTTTACATTTAGACATATCTAGATTTGATTTAGGAATTAGTTTTAAATTCATCATGTGTTCGACCTTTCTTAGGTGCACATGACCCAACCTGGCATGCCACAGATTTTGATTAGACTTATTCACAAGATAGGTTTGATTCTCAGCTTTATTAATAAAAAAATTTATTACATTCAATTTAAATAAGCCTTCACTTACATATCCTTTTCCTATGAAGGCATTATTCTTAGTTATTACAACTTTATTACAATCAAGAACAATTTTGTATCCTCTCTGAACTAGCTAAGATCCGCTGACAAGGTTCTTCCTAAGATCAGGAACATAAAGCACATCCATCAAGGTGAGAACTTTTCCTGATGACATTTTCAGGTTCACTCGACCTTGTCCCTCGACCCTGGCGGCTGTGTTGTTCCCTAGATTCACACTTCCTCCACTTGAGTACTGAAAAGTAGTGAACCAGGAACGATCAACACAAATATTAACATTGGCTCCTGAATCCAACCACCATTCAAGGTTGGAATAAGTAAGATTTAATTCAGGGTTCAAGTTTACTAACCTAAGTATGGAATCATCTTGACCTTCAACTACGTGAGCTTAGGGTCCAGAGGAAACAGAAGGTTTGTGAAAGGGCTCCCTTTTCGGATAAAAGTAGTCTCTCGCAAGATGATTTGTCCTCCCACACACGAAACATAATCTTTTACTTGGACCTTGGGTTGGCTGGCTAGGTCTAATATTGTGGGTTTTAAAGTTTTCACCCTTGGGTTTGAACTTGTTTGGTTTAGGATGGTAGGGTTGGTTTGATTGTTTTTGGAGGTTCAATCGAAATTTAGGCTTTGACCTTCGTTTAGAATTGTTGTTGGTCTGGTGTTGTTCGGTTAGATTGGCTTGGACACTTGGAGTTTTATTTTGAAGGGTTTTAGACCTATGTTGGTCTTCTATCCTGATTGAGTTTAGAAGTTGAGCCAAGGATAGCTCTCCTTGTTTTTGAAGCTGACTTTTGACAAAGCCATTCCATGAAGGAGGCATTTTATCTAGGAGGCTGGAAACTTTAAAACCTTCAGAGAATTTGCCTTCATTGACCTAAAGTTTCCTAAGGTATTCTTGGAATTTATGAATTTGGTCATTGATAGGCATGTCATCTACCATATTGAATCTAAGGAATGATGCGGTATTGAATCATTCTACTCCAGCATCATCAAGTCCATATTCAGACTCAAGGTTATCCCATAATTCCTTTGAATTTTTAGCCGATAGATAAATGTCATAGAGTGAGTCGGATAGGGCACTAAGAATTCTACCTTTACATAGATAATCCTCTTCAGGGTAGTGGTTGACATTATGTTAGAGGAACTGGTAGATGATTTGTCAATCACTGACCAAAGACCTAAGGTAGTTAGCCAAAACTTCATTTGGCTTTGCCACCTCCTAAAATGGGATCCAGAGAGGATGATCTGGAAAAATGAAAATGATTTAGTTACAAAATTGTTTGAATAATTCAAACATTTTTTTTTCTTTTCCTTTTTTTTTCCATAACAAGAGTACAATATATTTTGCTACAAGTGAAAGAAAATTAAATATATATTAAATATACAATGCAAATAAATTATAATTAATTTGCACCAGTTCTCCTTTAGATTGTTATTGAAGTTGATTTCTTCGTGCTTGCAAGAAATATATATATATATATATATATATATATATATATATTAAAAAAATTATCTGTAGTGTGTGTGAGACAGATTATATTTAGAAAAAAAATATTTAAAATAAAAATAAGTTAAGAATCAGGCTTGGAAGGCGGTTTACACCACTGCTCTAAAAGAGAACTGGTCCCCCTTCTTGTGCGAAGAAAATAGAACCATAACTCTCCTCCAAGGTACAACCCGGATCCTACATTCGTTGGCGGCACAATCTCAATGGACGCGATCAGAGATCTTCAATGTAATCTTCAAAGAAAATAATAATAATATGTAGAATTATTGTTGTTCTTCTCAAAACCTATTTAAAAAAAAACGATTGACTGTTTTTTTTAAAAATAGTTAAGCGTTTCATTTCTTTAAAAATGGCGTTTGAAATGGCCGCTGGTTTTTTTCTTTTTTTTATAAAGGCACCGGCATTTGGTTTTTCAAACGGCCGAACGCTATAACAGTTATGACGTCAAATATGCATCGTCGTAAGATGGGTCCTTTCAAATTGCAGAACGTAAACAGGAAGGACGCTATAAATCCAAGGCTTTCTCTTCAAATCATATATCATGATCTGACGAATTAATCATGATAATGAGAGCTTAAATCAAGCTTCAGACTGATAGTCTAATTTATCAATATCCAAGCTTGATTTTGGCCAAAAAGAATCTGATAGTGTAATTTCACTACAACAAAAATTCGTTTTTGCAACCCTTTTTCCCGACGCTAGGGTGGAGCATTGGGAAATAGCACAGACTGACGACGCTTTTTAATAGCGTCGGCATTAAGTAAGGTTGCCGACGCTTTAAGCGTCGCCATAGTACGACGCTTATTAGCGTCGTCTAATTAAATTTTGTCGATGCTTTAAAAAGCGTCGGCATACGACGACGCTTAAAGCGTCATCATATATCGATATATATGCTTGCAACCGACCCTCCTTCCTCCCCCCGTGCCTTCTGTGAAGCCCTAGCCGTAGCTCCCCGCCGCGCGCGATCTTCTTCTTGCCAACGTGTTCTGGATGCCCTAGCTGCCCCCTCACAGCCTCCTCCGATCCTCTCCTTCTCTAGGTATGTTTCATTCTGTTTGGATTAAATTAATCGTGAGATTTGGGGATTCATTGCTCAACGGAACACGTTTGTGAGATTTGGGGATTCAGTGATGCCCTAGCTATTGTACGTACACATATAAACTCTTCTACTATATGTAATTTACTGTGCTTTGTTTTGGATTGGCAATGTAAGCTAAGGGGCTCTTTGTATGCTCTAGAGAGTGAGTTTGATATTTTCTGTATACAGACCTTATGCCTTTCAACGTCTTCTCATTTTTTTTTGCCAAGTGGAAATGCTGTGCAGGTTGATTTAAGCCAATTCACAGCTTGCTGGTTTGAAGGATGTATTATTGTGGCCTTGTTTGATGCCACTCTAATGCTGTAGTTTTTATTTGCAGCATACTGTTATACCTCTCTAGCACCTGTCAGCTTGGTCTTAATCTTGTTAGCAGGACTTTTTAATTTCAGGTAACATTTTTTTGGGTGTAACTTTCTTATGCATCATTTCTCAAATCAATGAAGCTGCTTGTTTAGTTCTCTGTCTGGCTTTTAGTCCAAGTAACTTGTTCGTTTGGTTAGCATATTTAAACCAAGTCATGTAACTAACATGTTTTCCAGGCTGATGCTTTTGTAAAGAAACTGGGTTATACTTCAGCAAAGAAACTGTGTATTGGTCACTTTAGTTAAAAGTTAGTTACTTCTGAATGATCTAGCACCTCTCCTTCTTGTATACCTTAAGTTAGTAGAATTGCTATCTTTCATTCACTTCCTACTTATCCCAGCTACACACTTTTCTTGTTGAACAAGGACTATGTTTTTGTTTATAACTGTCTTTCGGTGGTCCTTCAAGGGACTTCAAATCCAGTCCTGATATGATAGTCATGCTCATGTCATGGCTTCACTGAATGCTCTGATTTTGCAAGGTGGACCTTAGTTCATTGTTCTTCATTGTAGGTACTTGTGTTACATGGGGCAAGACAAACCTTTTATTGTTTAAGATTTTTTATGGTTTAGGATCTTGGGGCAGGCTTTCAGGAGAGGATCCTTGCCTCTTGGGTGGGTCCTCTGGGGTTTAAATAGACTTGATATGTTGACTTAGGACCATTTGAAGTCCCTAATTTCAGCTCTCTTAGTTGTTTAATCCTCGGAACTAGCTGATATCAGCTAGAGTGCGTGAGATGGGCTGAAGAGGCACATGAGACGAGCTTGAAAGCGTTGTTATATCATGTAGACAATTTCGGCACTCATTATGCTTGCAATATTTGGCCATTGAATTCTTTAAAAGAATTTCCAAAGGGGTTGGAAGGACACATGGTTGATATGCATGGTGTTTTAGTTTGCTGGTTTCCAGCTATTTAAGGCGTGTCTTGGTTGCATCTAGGCGTGTCTTGGCCGTGTAGCTCATCTTGGCTGAGGAATTTTTGTTCATTCCAACTATCCTAGGAGTTCTAGCCGGCTGGAACTCTTAATTGGACTAGTGTTCAGGCATAGCTTGGCCCAATTAAAACGCGTTGAATGAAGTCCAAAAGGGGCTGGACGTGTGAAGATGCATTGCTGGCTTGGGCAAACTTTTGCTGGGCGTTCAGTGTTTTCTTCTCTCTCTCTCTCTCTCTCTCTTGTCCTTTTCTTAGCTAGAGTCAGGCTTAATGAGGGCGTTTATCAATCCTTTAGTTGGTTGAGTATTGAAGGGTCCTTAGTCTTCATATAAACGGGGCCTTAGTCTTCAACCATGGCAATGGAGGTTGCCTAGGCAACTGATGACCTTGAATGCCTCTATTTACATAAATGAATATGCATACATACATACCCACATACATATACATGTCAAGGGGTTGTCTTCCAGTGGAAGAGTAAGTGACATTTTGCCTAATGCTTCAAAGGAGCCTTCTCCATTTAGAGCTATGCTCCATGTAGCCATCTTAATTTTAGGAGTTGTGCACAGTAAATTACTCTGATGTTCCCATTTCTGATCCGATTCCAATAGAGCTCTCGCTCAACCACATTATCAGACTACTTTTTCATGTGCTTTACTTTTTTTCAAAAGTTTTACTTCTTTCACCATGAATGTGCATTTTTGGGGCTATATCAGACATATGTTGGTAAAATACTTGCAGGATATTGGATAAAAGTTGATTGTTTATCGATCATTTATCCTACAATGGATAAAAGTTGGATAACTAAACTGAGAAATACAACAGAATATTTAGATGGAGTTCGTGAGTTCATTAAATTTGGTATGGATAAAGGTAGTTTGAATGGAAAGATTTCATATCCGTGTCGGCGATGTGTTAACAATTCTTACTTAGATCCACAAACCGTTGAAGAACATTTGATATGGAATGGTTTTTCAAGAGGTTATACTGTATGGGTTTTCCATGGAGAATGTACGTTGTCATTATCAAGTAATCAACCCTCCTCGTCTGATCTTCAATCTGGTAATATGCAAGATAACCTTGTAGGAGATGATATGACAGGTTTAATCGGAGATGCTTTTCGACATGGTGTTCAAAACTTTGTGGGATCAACTAATATACATGAAACGGATGGAATATGTGATGGTTCTACATCTATGGAACAAACATTCGTTGATGAACAATTATATCCGGGTTGTTTGAAATTTTCTAAGATCTCTTTTCTATACATTTATTCCATATAAAATATATGAATGGATGGTCAGGAAAGAGTTTTACCATGTTCTTAAATTACTAAAGGATGCATTTCCAGAAGGCATTGATTTACCATCCTCTTATTATGAAGCAAAGAAAGTTGTCAACAAATTAGATCTTGGATATCAAAAGATCCATAGTTGTCCAAAAGACTGTATGTTATATCATGGTGAAAATGCTGATCGAGAGTCATGCAATGTATATGGATCTTCACGATGGAGATGTGGAGAGGATGAGGATGATGTAACGAACAAAACAAAAAAACCAGCGAAGGTACTGCGTTACTTTCCTCTTATTCCTCGATTGAAAAGGCTATATTCATCATCGAAAACAGCTTCATTAATGAGATGGCATGATGAAGGGCATACAAAGGATGGAATGTTGAGACATCCAGCAGATAGTTTAGCATGGAAAGCTTTGATGTTAGGCATTCTGATTTTGCCTCTGATATTCGTAATGTTCGTTTGGGTTTAGCTTCAGATGACTTCAATCCTTTTCGCACTCTAAATTCTACATATAGCATTTGGCCAGTTGTTCTAATACCATACAATTTACCACCATGGTTGTGCATGAAGCAATCATCACTTATCTTGTCAATGGTTATTCCAGGTGATAAGGGTCCAGGAAATGATATAGATATTTTTCTACAGCCTTTAATAGAGGAATTGAAACAGTTATGGGAAGGTGTCGATGCAATTGATGCTTCAAATGGTGAAACATTTAAACTACGGGCAGCTCTGTTGTGGACTATTAATGATTTTCCAGCATATGCCAATTTATCTGGCTGGAGTACAAAAGGAAGGGTTGCATGTCCTTGTTGTGCAGATTCGACACATTCAAATTGGTTAAAACATGGAGGAAAATTTTGTTATATGGGACATCGCCGATGGTTAGAATCAAATCATCCGTTTCGTTTTCAGAAAGATTTATTTGATGGTACCATAGAATTGAGATGTGCACCAATTCCACCTTCTGAACTAATGTTCGTATGCAAATTATTCCATCAGTTACAAATATGGTAAATTCTCAAAGTCTTCTCAAAAAAGAGGAAGGAATGATCAAGAAGAAGTGACAATTGGTAGTATGGATGCACAGATATTTGAAGATCCAGATAATTTTTTGGAAAAAGAAAATGAGGAAGATGTACAGATACCATCCACAAAGCAGCCTATCAAACATATATGGAAGAAAAGAAGTATCTTTTTGACTTACCTTATTGGGAACATAATCTGATTCGACATAATCTTGATGTCATGCACATAGAGAAGAATGTTGTGATAATCTGCTTGGAACATTGTTGAATCTTGATGGAAAGACCAAAGATAACATGAAGGCACGATTGGATTTAAAGGAATTGGGTATCCGACCGGAGCTTCATCCTATAATGCTTGCTAATGATAGAATTTATTTGCCTCCTGCATCTTATACAATGTCTCCTCAAGAAAAAAACAATTTTCTTATAGTATTGAAAATATTAAAGTACCTGATGGATATGCATCAAACATTTAAGGTGTGTGCATCTTAAAGATATGAAAATTTTGAATCTCAAAAGTCATGATGGTCACATATTGATGCAAGATATCTTACCAATAGCGGCAAGATCATCAGTGCCTAAACAAGTTCTTGCAGTTATAATTCGGCTATCATCATTCTTTAAGGCATTATGTTCAAAAGTTATTGATCCTGAAGAGATTGATCAGTTGGAGTCTAATGTGACCATTACACTTTGTCTTATGGAAAATTTTTCCTCCTGGATTTTTTACTATTATGGTACATCTTCTCATTCACTTGGCTTCGGAAGTCAAGCTTGCGGACCGGTACATTATAGATGGATGTATCCTATTGAGAGGTATGCTATAGTCTGATTTATCCTAATGACCGGTATACCATAATTTCTACCAAAGTAGCATCATCATTATGCTATGTTTAGAAATTTATTTATCTTGTAGGTACCTTATGCGATTGAAAGATTATGTACGAAACAAAGCCTATCCAGAGGGTTCGATTGCGGAAGGATATATTGCTGAAGAGTGTTTGACATTTTGTTCAAGATATCTTCAAGGTGTAGAGACAGTGTTTAATAGACCTCAACGGTATGGTGATTTCGTTGATAATGCAGAATTGTATAAGTTCTCAACTGCAGGTAGAGTAATGGGAAAAACTTAAACTATTGTATTGGATCATAAATCAATGGCACAAGCACATCGTTATGTGTTACTCCATAGCGAAATGATATCTGAGTATCGTAGGTTAGTATGATTTATTGCATTTCAAGAGTAAGATATCATATCTTTTTTTTTTTTTTTGCTCTAAATGAACAAAATACGTTTTATGCAGCGAATTTTTATTGTCTCAACGGCAAGCTAACCATAGCACTCGACCTAATCCAAGGATTGAGCAGCGATGGTTAGTCGAGTTATTTCCTACATGGCTTTCAAAACAGGTTTGACATATACTTCGAGAATATATTGGTTGATTTAACATCAAATAACCTATTAACATTCCTTATTATTTCTTAGGTATCAACGATGATGGAGAAAAATTTGTCAGCTGAATTAATAGCCCTGGCTCGAGGACCTAACAAAGTTGTCAATAGATATAGTGGTTTCATAATCAACGGTTTTAAATTCCATACTAAAGATCGTGAGAAATTTAGGAAAACACAAAATAGCGATGTTATGGTGGAAGCAGATGGAAAAACTTATTATGGTGCACTAAATGATATCTATGAGTTAGATTACTATGGAGTCTTTAAAGTTATATTATTTAGATGTGATTGGGTAGATATAAACTCATCAAGGGGTTTGAAAAAAGATACAAATGGATTTACACTTGTAAATTTTACAAGGTTGATACATACTGGTGTCTTATTGAAGGATGATCCATTCATTTTTTCTTCTCAAGCTCGTCAAGTATTTTTTATACAAGATGCAAAAGATAAAGATTGGGCTATTGTTATTAAAACAAAGCTAGGGACTTATATGATATGGGAAAGCAGCTAGAAGATGATGAAGACGATGACACTTATACGCATTCCATGCCATTCAATTTTGTGCCGGTTGATGACGTACATGCTACGGTATCCTTGGTTAGGACAGATTTTGCAACAAATGATAATGCTTGATTCTGATTGGTACTAAATTTTGCAATGTATTGAATTTTGTAATAATTAAGTCTTTAAAGTTATATTTATTTTTTACTAACTTTGACTCTGATGTAAATGATAGGTGACATTATGCATAGCTCACGGACAGAGGCCGACCCCTCTACTTCAGCACAGCAGGATCATGCTGGTCCTTCGTCATTACCGGATGCTGCATCTATATTCCAGAGGCATGTCAGTCTACTGCAGGTCCGTCATCCTCGGGGCATCATGATCCTGTTGTCGGTGTAAGAGACGATGAGCTTCATATTCAAGGTAATTTTTTTTTATTTGATTCTATAAAATTTTTTACGCTTCTTACTATAATTTACCTATATCTATTTTTATGCAGACGGATCTGGTAGGATTACATGCAGGCGCGGGCCATGGGAGTACGAGATGTATGGCAGATGCGTGATGGTGATAAGATCGTAATTGAGTGCAATCGGCTGGGGAAGCCAATTAAAAAAGCCTCTAGCTTATTGAGTTCCTTTTTAGGGAGTGTTGCACGGAGGCATCAACTTTGTCCATTGAGTTATGCAAAATGGAATGATATGCTTCCGTCATATAAAGTCGAGATTCTATGAGTTGTGCAGGTAAACAAAAGAATCTAAACATCAAACATTATGTATATTATGACATGTTTTATATTTGAACAGTTGAAATATTTTATCTTTTGCAGGGCAAGTTTGCACTTCCTCCATCCGCTAATGAGTTTGTACTGAAGTCTCTCAACCGGAAATGGAAAGAATATAAGTCATATTTGAAGATGAAGTACAAGCTGCCGGGTATGACCGAGGAGCAGGTAGTTGGTACTTGTCCTCCTGAGGTACCCCCTCATCAGTGGATGGAGTTGGTTCATTATTGGTTCTCCGAGAAGGGACAGGTATCTTGTTACTTAATATTCTTGTTATTTAATCTTTTAAGACACTATTAAAATATTTATTTAATTTTGCAGACATATTCTAATATTGGTAAAGCTGCACGAGCATCTCTGTCTGTTCCCCATACATCGGGATCCAAGAGTTATGCGAGAATTAGGCAACAATTCGTATGTTTCTTAAACTATAAATTCTTAAACTAATTATGTTCATTTATATGTCATAAATACTTCTGTTTCATGAATGTTCTGGCACGCAGATGCAAATAAAATATTTAATTTTGAATATTCCATTGAATGATTTCTTAAACTATATATATATATAGTTTTGAGCTGTAGGTGGTGATGGCATGCTTTAGAATATATTCTGCTGATCCAAATCCCAATTTGTTCAACTGTATCATCGTTGAGCTCAGTGCTAGGTCATTCACCTCTCCAGCTCATGGTTTGATATGTACACAGACCTAGGATAGCCGGCAAGAAACACTTGTCAACCCCTTGTAGCCCATTCATGTTCTGCATTCTAATTACAATCCATTTATATAAGAACAATAAATTTCAAGCAAATGGGTATATTGGTATCCAATCTGGAAATACTAATTATGAATTTACAAAATTACATGTGCCTTGCTTTATATTGGTATCCAATCTGGAAATACTGATTTAGATTAGGGAGGAAAGGAGAGAAAGTTAGCTACCGAAGAGAGTGAATGGCAGAGAAAAATCTGAATTCTGATGGGGATTTGGTGATCGAACTTCAGATCTGCCGAGTTTTCCTTTCGTAACAGCGATTACAATGAGTTGAAATTAAGTTTCAGCACTCCCAATTCAATTGGGAGTAGCTATGTTATGTCTCTGACCTATTGGAACTTGTGCTGAGACCGAAAAAGCTGCTAATAACATACCGAAAAATCAGATGTCTAGGCTGGTTTATCTTTAATTTTTTTCTATAAAGTACAGTTTGGACATTTATGCTCATGAACACTGAAATATGAAAATTATATAAAGGTCGTTTAGAGGTTTTGGTTGGATATCTATTTTAGGTGGGTAATCTATTTAGGATAAGCGTGACTTGGGAAGGGACGAGTTGGTCTTTGTTTGACTGAGAGAAACATGAAGCACTAAAAAATTTTGGCAATCATCTATGCCATTTTCAAACTATGAATTGAATGCAATTTGCTGTATCATTCTGTTTCCACTCCATGCTTCAAAAGCCCGGTTCACCTTGATTACTCCACATCGTGGAAGGACAAGTAAGAATGCTATTGGCTGATCTACCATTCCATGTTAACTATGATAAAGCCAAAGAACTATTGGTAAGCCAAGTGGGACGCACGGGATGTCAACCTTAAATATAAGTAGACTATAACATGGAAATGAAAGAAATTTAGGGAGTTAGATCTCTTCTGCGCACTTGAACATCAATACTTGTAACTAAATGTTTTGGCCGTGCCTTTGGTCATTCATATTGGGGTGAGTTGATGTTGTGTTCTTGTAACTAGACCAAATGCAAATTGGACCACCACTGATCGAAAGTCAGTCTATTAACAGCATTATTAGATAGATAGGAAGCACATACTTGGTCCTGTATTTCATGCCAAGCCTTCCAAGCTTGTGTTGAAATCCAATTATTCCACCATAGATAGATAGGAAGCACATCCATCAAACTCAGGTACTGCATGTTTACTAATAGCAAGACAGGTACTAGATATTTGATGCTATTATATGCCTAATAAGCTAAAGTCACAACCCTACTCATAGATATAACATATTACCTAACCACTTCGAATTGACAAGCCAAAAAAACTAAGGTAGTGTTTGAAATAGAGAATAAGAGGGAATATTTCCTGAATATCGTTGAAACTCTCATTGAAACTATCATTGAAACATAATTAATAATTTAGAATTATGTTGAAACTCTCGTTGAAACAATTGAATAATTACTTATTATGTTGAAACTATCATTGAAACTCTCATTGAAACTATCATTGAAAACATAATTAATAATTTAGAATTATGTTGAAACTCTCGTTGAAACAATTGAATAATTACTTATTATGTTGAAACTATCGTTGAAACTCTCATTGAATAATTTATAGTCCCCTTTACAAATCAAAATGAATTGTATAATTTATTTATAAATTGATTCAAATATTTATAAATTGTATATTTTTTTTGTAGATGGATGAGCATGGGAGAGAACCCGGTGTGGTGGAGTTTTACCGGATGACTCATACTCACCATGATGGCACTTTTGTCCGGGATGAGTCGAGGGATTATATGTAATTATTTATTACAAATTATTTCATACAATAATTTTAATTTGATTATTTTATTCAGTAAGATCTAACTAATTTTTTTTAAATTAATACAGGAAAGAGCTGCATCTCTTGTTGCTGAGCGTGTCGATGACTCTACAGCATCTACGCAGAGTAGTCGCATCGAGGCCGAGGTGTTTACAGAGTTGATGGGGCCAGAGCGCTATGGTCGAGTGAGGGGTTATGGAGTTGGAGTTACCCCCACTCAGTTATCTGAGGTGAGTAGACTTACGCGTGATGCTGCAGATGCTGTTCATGATACACGTGTTCGCAGACTTGAGCATGCGGTTGAGGAGATGCAGCGGTCGAGTGCTGCAGCGTTAGGAGATGCAGCGGTCGAATGCATTGCGATGGAGGAGATGCAACGGTCGAGTGCCGTTGCGATGGAGGAGATGCATCGGAAGAGTGCAGCCGATAGAGCATTGATTGATTCCATGAGAGATCACATTGAGCGGCTTACATCTCTCATTCAACGGTTGTTCCTCATCAGGTAAATACATATATTATTCAATATATATTTTATATTAAATTAACTATTTGTTTAATATTCATAGATAGTCTTGTAAATTAAATATTTTTAATTTTTCTTATAGGCTTCTGGAGCATCAGATCCTCGCGGACAGGGTGACGACCTTCCTTCTGCAGATCATTGACCTCGGCTATTTTATTTTATATCTTTCATCTAATGTATTTTTAAATTTTTGTGAAACTTTAAATTGTAATGAATTTATATTTGAACTTGATGTAATGAAATTTATATTTGAACTTTTATTTTGGATGTGAAGAATGTGTGTAATGATTTGTGATTTTGTTTGTTATGATTGCATGTCCGGTTTAATTTAGAATTTGATCTTAATTAATTGCACAGGTTTAATAAAATTTTTTTTTTTTTTATTTTAAAAAAATGTTACATTTCGCCGACGCTTTAAAGCGTCGGAAGCGTTCGACGTAGTTCTCCTGACGCTTTTTAAAGCGTCGGCAACAAAAAAATAACCCGACGCTTTAAAGCGTCAGTAAAACTCCAACGCTTT
>UESW01004384.1:0-56619 GCA_900491605.1 Calamus simplicifolius
ACGATCGATTCGAACCGTTGCAATCAATCCGATCGGTGACGATGACGACATGCGATCGATCCAAGCCACGATCCCGATCGTCGACGATCGATCTCGGACCGTTGCGATCAATCCGATCGGCGACAATCCGACGGTTGCGATCGATCCAAGCCCGATCCCGATCGCCGACGATCAATCTAGGACCGTTGCAATCAATCTGATCGATGACGATCCGACAGTTGTGATCGATCCAAGCCACGATCCCGATCGTCGACGATCGATCTCGGACATTGCGATCAATCCGATCGGCGACGATCCAACGGTTGCGATCGATCCAAGCCCGATCCCGATCGCCGACGATCGATCTCGGACCATTGCGATCAATCCGATCGGTGATGATCCGACGGCATGCAATCGATCCAAGCCACGATCCTGGTCATCGACGATCGATCTCGACCATTGCGATCAATCCGATCGGTGACGATCCGACGGTGCAATCGATCCAAGCTACAATCCCGATCGCCGACGATCGATCTCGGACCATTGCGATCAATTCGATCGGTGACGATCCGATGGTTGCGATCGATCCAAGCCACGATCCCGGTTGCCAATGATCGATCTCGGACCATTGCGATCAATCCGATCGACGACGATCCGACGGCATGCGATCGATCCAAGCCACGATCCCGATCGCCGATGATCGATCTCGAACCATTGCGATCAATCCGATCGGCGACGATCTAGCGCTTGCGATCGATCCAAGCCACGATCCCGATCGCCGACGATCGATCTCGGACCATTGCAATCAATCTGATCGGCGACGATACGATGGCATGCATCTTCCAAGCCACGATCCCGGTCGCCGATGATCGATCTCGGACCGTTGCGATCAATCCGATCGGCGACGATCCGACGGTTGCGATCGATCCAAGCCACGATCCCGATCGGCCAACGATCGATCTTGGACTGTTGCGATCAATCCGATCGGCGACGATCCGATGGCATGCGATCGATCCAAGCCACGATCCCGATCGCCGACGATCGATCTTGGACCATTGCGATCAATCTAATCGGCGACGATCTGACGGTTGCGATCGATCCAAGCCATGATCCCAGTTGCCGACGATCGATCTCGGACCGTTGCGATCAATCCGATCGGCGACGATATGATGGCATGCAATCATCCAAGCCACGATCCCGATCACCGACGATCGATCTCGGACCATTTCGATCAATCTGATCGGCGACGATCCGACGGCATGCGATCGATCCAAGCCACGATCCTGATCATCAACGATCGATCTTGGACCATTGCGATCAATCCGATCGGTGACAATCCGACGGTTGCGATCGATCGAAGCCACGATCCCGATCGCCGATGATCGATCTCGAACCGTTGCGATCAATCTGATCGGTGACGATCCGATGGTTGCGATCGATCCAAGCCATGATCCCGGTCATCGATGATCGATCTCGGACCGTTGCGATCAATCCGATCGGCGATGATATGACGGTTGCGATCGATCCAAGCACGATCCCGATCGCCGACGATCAATCTAGGACCGTTGCAATCAATCCGATTGGCGACGATCCGATTGTGATCGATCCAAGCCATGATCCTGGTCGCCGATGATCGATCTCGGATCGTTGTGATCAATCCGATCGGCGACGATCCAACGGTTGCGATCGATCCAAGCCACGATCCCAGTTGCCGACGATCGATCTCGGACCATTGCGATCAATCCGATCGGTGACGATCCGACAGCATGCGATCAATCCGATCGATCGTCGACGATCGATCTCGGACCGTTGCGATCAATCCAATCGTTGACGATCCGACGACATGCGATCGATCCAAGCCACGATCCAGGTTGCCGACGATCGATCTCGGACCGTTGCGATCAATCCGATCGGCAACGATCCGACGGTTGCGATCGATCCAAGCCATGATCCCGGTCGCCGACGATCAATCTAGGACCGTTGCAATCAATCTGATCGGCGATGATCCGACAGTTGTGATCGATCCAAGCCAAGATCCCGGTCGCCAACGATCGATCTCGGATCATTGCGATCAATCTGATCGGCGACGATCGAATGGTTGCGATCGATCCAAGCCACGATCCCGGTCGCCGACGATCGATCTTGGACCGTTGCGATCAATCCAATTGGTGATGATCCGATGGCATGCAATCGATCCAAGCCACGATCTCGGTCGTCGACGATCGATCTCAGACCGTTGCGATCAATCCGATCGGTGACGATCCGACGGCATGCAATCGATCCAAGCCACAATCCCGGTCGCCGACGATCGATCTCGGACTATGCGATCAATTCAATCGGCGACGATCCAACGGTTGCGATCGATCCAAGCCACGATCCCGGTCGCCAACGATCGATCTCGGACCATTGCGATTAATCCGATCGACGACGACCCGATGGCATGCGATTGATCCAAGCCACGATCCCGATCGCCGATGATCGATCTCGTACCATTGCGATCAATCTGATCGGCGATGATCTGGTGCTTGCGATCGATCCAAGCCACGATCCCGGTTGCCGACGATCGATCTCGGACCGTTGCGATCAATCCGATCGGCGACGATACGATGGCATGCAATCATTCTAAGCCACGATCCCGTCGCCGATGATCAATCTCGGACCGTTGCGATCAATCCGATCGGCGACGATCCGATGGTTGCGATCGATCCAAGCCACGATCCCGATCACCAACGATCGATCTGGACCGTTGTGGTCAATCCGATCGGCGACGATCCGACGGCATGCGATCGATCCAAGTGATGATCCCGATCGCCGACGATCGATCTCGGACTATTGCGATCAATCTAATCGGCGACGATCTGACGGTTGCGATCGATCCAAGCCATGATCCCGGTTGCCGACGATCGATCTCGGACCATTGCGATCAATCGATCGGCGACGATGATGGCATGCATCGTTCCAAGCCACGATCCCGGTCGCCGATGATCGATCTCGGACCGTTGCGATCAATCAGATCGGCGACGATCCGATGGCATGCGATCGATCCAAGCCACGATCCCGGTCATCAACGATCGATCTTGGACCATTGCAATCAATCCGATCGCGACGATCCGACGGTTGCGATCGATCCAAGCCACGATCCCGATCGCCGATGATCGATCTCAAACCATTGCGATCAATCCGATTGGCGACGATCCGATGGTTGCGATCGATCCAAGCCACGATCCAGGTTGCCATGATCGATCTCGGACCGTTGCGATCAATCCGATCGGCGACGATCCGACGGTTGCGATCGATCCAAGCCGATCCCGATCGGCCGACGATCATCTAGGACCGTTGCAATCAATCCGATCGGCGACGATCCGACAGTTGTGATCGATCCAAGCCACGATCCTGGTCACCGATGACGATCTCGGACGTTGCGATCAATCCGATCGGCGATGATCTAACGGTTGCGATCGATCCAAGCCATGATCCCGGTCGCCGACGATTGATCTCGGACCGTTGCGATCAATCCGATCGGTGACGATCCGACGACATGCGATCAATCCGATCGATCGTCGACGATTGATCTCGGACCATTGCGATCAATCCGATCGGTGACGATCCGACGGCATGCAATCGATCCAAGCCACAATCCCGGTCGCCGACGATCGATCTCGGACCGTTGCGATCAATCCGATCGGCGATGATCCAATGGTTGCGATCGATCCAAGCCACGATCCCGGTCGCCAACTATCGATCTGGACCGTTGCGATCAATCCAATCGGCGACGATCCGACGGCATGCGATCGATCCAAGCCACGATCCCGATTGCCGATGATCGATCTCGGACCATTGCGATCAATCTGATCGGCGACGATCTAGCGCTTGCGATCGATCCAAGCCACGATCTCGGTTGCCGACGATCGATCTAGGACTGTTGCGATCAATCCGATCGGCTACGATCCGACGGTTGCGATCGATCCAAGCCACATCCCGGTCACCGATGATCGATCTAGGATCGTTGCGATCAATCCGATCGGCGACGATCCGACGGTTGCGATCAATCAAGCCACAATTCCGGTCGCCGACGATCGATCTCGGACCGTTGCGATCAATCCGATCGGCGATGATTCGATGGTTGCGATCGATCCAAGCCACGATCCCAGTCACCGACGATCGATCTCGGATCGTTGCGATCAATCCGATCGGCGACGATCCGACGGCATGCGATCGATCCAAGCCACGATCTAGTCGCCGACGATCGATCTCGGACCGTTGCGATCAATCCGATCCGCGACGATCCGATGGTTGCGATCGATCCAAGCCATGATCCCGGTCGCCGACGATCGATCTCGAACCGTTGCGATCAATCCGATCGGCGACAATCCGATGGCGTGCGATCGATCCAAGCCAAGATCCCGGTCGCCGACGATCGATCTCGGACCGTTGCGATCAATCCAATCGGCGACAATCGACGGTTGCGATCGATCCAAGCCATGATCTCGATCACCGACGATCGATTCGACGCATGTAACAAATTTTATTTTTATAAAACAATTGCGACGCATTTCATTGCGTCGCAATGTTTTATTTTTATTTTTTTATCTTTGAATTATATTTATAAAATTTTTTTTTTAAAACGTTGCGATGCATCTTTTGCTTCGCTATATTAAAAATTAATTTTTAAATTTCCTAGTTTATTACATCACTAATGCGTCGCTATTTAACATAATTAATTTTTTAAAAAAAATAACGACGCACTGAGTTGCATCGCAATATTTTTATTTCATAATTATAGTATATAAAAATTAATTTTTTTAGAAATATTGTGACGCAATACTTGGGTCGTAAAATTAAAAATTATATTTATTTAATTTTTTAGTTTATTACATCGCTAATGCATCGCTATTTAACATAATTAATTTTTTTAAAATCATTGGGACGCAATGAAATGCATCACAATATTTTTATTTCCTAATTTTATTTTATAAATATTAATTTCTCTTAAAATAGTGACGCACTATGTGCGTCGCTAAATTAAAATTTAATATTTTTAAATTTTTTGAGCTATGCGTCGTAATTGCATCGCTAAATGCGTCGCTATTTTTTTTGTCGCTAAGGTGTCGCAATTTGGTCGCAATTTAGCGATGCAAACATGCGTCGCTAAATTTGCATCGCTATCTCAGTATTTTCTTGTAGTGGAATATCTTTCGCTCTTAACATAATCATCAAACTAGAATAAAATAAAGTTTTGATGCACTATGACCTTTATTTTATTTTTTTAAAAAAATCTGAATTTATCGATATTAAAAATATCATTGGCATCAAAATAAAATTTATAATAAACCAATAAGTATTTGTCTTACGGTTGCTGAATAAAGCCAAAGAAAAATATGCACAAATACGAATATCAATGCATATTACCAAAATATTTCTTAATGATTAACATGAATAGGGGCTCTGATACCAATTGTCGAAAATTAGATCTGAACCTTTTTGTGAAGACCATGCCCAAGAATCATTCATGTTTAATCATCATGAATCCATAATCAATAAACGGAAGCGTACCTGAATCCATATTGCATGATTGCTCTCCAGAATCCTGCGGTTGGCCTTCTAGATCAACACGTACTCCCAGAGAGCCCTTTAGAATTTTCTTTAAGCTATTCTTTTTGATGATGAGATTTAAAGAAGAAGGTCGTACGTGAGATCCAGGGACCATAACCGCTATATATAGATAATTTCATCATTATCTTTTGATATTTCTATTTTAGCCCATCATAAAAATAGAAATAACTCCTTAGGTCTCTACACATTAAAGGGCCACACCTAATTATATATATTAAAGCTCAAATCACTGAAACCTTAGCTGATCACTTTTAATTGGGCTTAATCTTATTTGACAGTCCATAACACATAAATATATCACATATAAGCTTAATGTTGGATTAAAAATCTAATAATTAGGGCTAAGATTAGGATTGGAGATCGGATTGAGAAGTCTAAGGAGGAAGCAGATGATAGAGGTAGAGGTATGTATAGAGGTGGTAACAAGTTTTGGGATTTAAGAATAATTGGTGGCAAGACAGAAAGGAGCGCTTAACTAAGAATAAATGGCCACCCCACTGCTAGTGTTATATTATTGTCACGGGCTTAACTAAGAGTATATACGGCGAGAGAAAGGAGCTTCTTTTGTAATCATTTTAGCAGCTTCCTTTTTTTTATATAGTATTGGTCAAATTGTTAATTATAATACCATCCTAAAGTCACCGGCTGAACATTTTGGAGCGTGGCCATTTCTATGAGGATATTTATATGATTTGTGTATTAAAATATTAATTCAAGGTAACATTTTTTGTCCTCACAAGTCTACAATCTACCTATCAACTTTTTAAAAAATTTATAAAAAAATAAAAATAACATACTCAACAAGTAATTTCTACCATACTAGTGAATTTGGCTGACGTGGTTGCATCACTGGCACTTATTATCTATGTTTTACAGAAGTTTAAAAAGTATTTCATCTTCAAAATAATTTTCTAAAACATACTATGCAAAGAAAACAAAACCCTCCTACATAGACCTTCATATAGGAAGTTGGGAAGTATTTTTGGGCATTGTTTATTTGATAATGCACAAAAAAGCTTAAAGTTTTAGGAGGCATTACTCATTGGCCTTGTATAAATTAATAAGGAGAAGATTTGCTGCATTATTTTTTAATGCAGTCAGTATGCATTGTTCATATTGATTAATCGTTTATGCATATATATCAACTCATCTTACCGCGCAAAAAAATGGTATAGCAAGACTTTTTTAATTAATAATTTTATAGGTCAAATACGACATCTTTAGCATGACCTTGTCAATTAATAATTTTATGGCAAGTCAAATACTGTTGAAAAATAATTTTGATCTTTGCAAAAATCCTCTTCTAGAAATTGCTAAAAATATAATATAGAAATTTAAATACATAAATAAAGTAAAAACCAAAGAAGATATGAATCAAGTCAGGATCAAGGCGTATTTCCAACAGCTAAGGATCATATTTTTGATTTTCTAGAAATTGCTAGATTTTCATATGTTGCTTTTGGTTAATCTGGAGCTTATGGTGTTGGCGGGTATTAAGGGGCCTGGAAGCATTATGCAACAAGTCCAATAGCATGAAACATACCCATTCTTGGTGTAAAACATGAAGCAGAGGATTATGAATTTCTCCATAAAACTACACTTTGAAATATATTAAATTTTAGCTTTGTCAATATTGCTTCACCCAAGTAATAGGTGGCATGAAGAGCTTCACTAGCATTAGTCCATCCCTCTTGAAGACTTTGAGTTGTGCTCGTAATCTTAAAACTGAATTTCTTGATATGTACAACTGATGGTTCATCTATTATAATTTAATTTTTGTTTCTTACAATTTCAATCTTCAAGTCTGAAAAGCATATACTCACACCACCTTACATTTTTTATTGTTCATATTGCCATCTAGGCATATATACATTTTTTTAATCAAATGCATTATTTGAAACTCCTAGCCTCGCTTGTTGCTATACAATGATCTATGAAAGTGGGCAGGGTCATATTTGCCTTTCTCTCCTAGATCTAAATTCTATAATTTTTAATATATATTTTGGCTTAGGCAGCTGATTAGGAAGTGAAAAAGAAAGTTTGCTGCATAAAAAGCTTATTTTTCACTAATTATTTGGTTGATAGAGAAACATAGAGAAAAATAATGAGCAAAAATTATCTCCATTTTTTCTGTAAGAATAGTGATTTGAGATAAAATAAAAAAAAATTAAAAATTTATATGATATACATGTGTATATATATGTATTATATATGTGTACACATATGCTTGCACTTGTGCACATGATATATATATGCTTGTATGTAGATGTATTTTTATCATTTTATTATTTAACTTTCAAGTGCAGCTACTAGCATATATTTACATTCTTACATAAATGCAAAAGTTTTCTATTCTAGATAAGTGTTTCTTGGTATAGTTGTCAATATTTAATATCTTCTCGACAAAAGTGACATCATTTGGCAAATATTTATTGCTTACCTACTATTGTGAATCTTTTATGTTACCAAATGGCAAAGAATGGATGAACTTGGATGTTGTAACAAGGTATGTCATATAAATGCTCTGCTTTGAGTCTTTTGAAATCTATTGCCATGAGATTTAATAAAAAGTTTTTATAATTTGCTAAATAATATGATGACTGTTGGAATATCCAACTTATTGTTTATTTTATATTTGGATATTCAATTCTAATATATCTTTGTTTGATTCTCTTATTTGAGGTCTAGTTTAAAAATAATAGTATCTCCTTGGATTTAAGAAGAATTTGGCAGATAAATCAATTAACAAGGAATTATATAGGAGTAGAGTTCTAGATTCATTGAGGGGGATGGGGCTTAAACCCATTATTTGGTCATCAGTAGTGGATACCAACCTTTGTGATTGGAGATCCCATGAATGAGGTTCAATGTGGTAGAAATGAAGCTAATTGAGTAATCATGTTAGAGCACAATTTTTTGAAAAATTTTTCATCCCATCCCTATGATGAGTGCTCATGTAAAATGACAAAGTAAATTTGTGTAAGGTTGAGTCATACTCTTTAATGGATCCGAGGTAGGTTATCTGCAGGGTATTGTCACAAATACCCTTGGAGGATTCACCTATATGAATCGTCATATTAGGCCGTGACTAAAGGTTTGGGCTAACCTTAAAGAATTCTCATGAAAAATCAAGGTACTAAGTGCAAGGCCTTTAATATGCACTGACCGCGTAAACCTAATTGATCCATACTGTGTATGATTAGTAGAAGCCTGAGTCAAGTACCTAGTTCAAGGTCTAATCCACTATGGTTCCTTCAAGTGTATACAATCAACACTAAGTGGGTTCAAGTCCACATGACACCTTACCCATTGCGCGAAGTATAAGATGCCCTATTTTTTTTAATTTTTTTTATGGGAAATTATTGAAAAAGTTTATATAAAAATAAAATAAAAAAGGGGTCATACAAGCATTAAATGCTGTGTGGGACCTGGGCTCAACGCTCGTTGGCAACCAGCATTGAGGTGAGCGAAACGCCACAAGCGTTCGCGAATGTTGGGCGAGCATTTGCTGTCAGAAATAGTTTAATCAATTAATTTATTAATCCATTTCTGATTTAATTTCGGGTTAACGGCTATCAGGCTTTTAAGGCCATTATGGGCCGAACCGTTAAGCTTTTATTGGCTAAGCATGGACTCAAAGATTCAAGGTGTGAGTAACCCTATCAATAATTATTTCATTTCATTTTATTTCTATTTTTATTGATGGACATCCGAAGGTAATCAAGTCGAGCCGAGTCGTTATACCTTGGGGACAGTTCGCCAATAACCTGCACGAAGGGGAAAATTTGATAAGTAACATGCCTTGATCCTGGCTTGATTCATATCTTCTTTGGTTTTTACTTTATTTATATTTTAAATTTAATATTATATTTTTAGTAATTTCTAAGAAGACTTTTGCAAAAATCAAAATTATTTTTTAACAAATAAGATCATCTTCCAGGTGACTTTTTTGATTAATAATTTTATGGCAGGTCAAATACGACATCTTGCTGTAAGACTTTTCATGTTAATAATTCTAAAATATGACATCTTCATGGTGGCTGGCCATTCTAAGGTCACGAGGGGAGAACCCTCACCTACCCCCATCTTATATTATTTTATAATATGATAGATTATATTATATTAAAATATATATATAATATATATATATATATATATATATATATATATATACTATTATGATCATAACCTAATTATTTATTGGATGAAAAAATATAATAATATTATATAATGTTATAATTAATATCTAACAAGATTGATAAGTTTAATGCTTTATTTGGATGGAGAAAAAAGTGAAAGAAAAAAAAAACTGGGAATAGAGATGAGTGAAAGGAAAATAGAAAGAAGAGAAAGTTGATAAATTACAATGATAATAATATTTTTATTATAATAATTAAAAATACATCAATTATTTTAAAAAAATCAATTAAAATGAAAAAAATGTGATTTTCTCTTCAACCACACTATTTTTTCTTCTATTTTTCTCTTCAACCAAAGAAAGCAAATTTGGTTTTCTTTTCTATTTTTTCTTCAACTTCTCTTTCCTCTCTCCATCCAAACTGAGGCTAAGCCTATATCTGTCACCGTCAAATTCCCACGGCGCGCCGCTATAAATGAGCGTGCGTCGTTTCCTCGAGGGGCAGCGGAATGACCAACTTGCCAGACAAAAGAATCATGGCGCTCACTAGCGGCGAGAGTTACGGTGAGCTTTTCCAAGCCCACACCCTTGTTCTAAACCACACGATCGGCGTCGCCAGCTCCATGTCCCTCAGGTGCGCTGTTGATCTCGGCATTGCCGACATCATCCACAGCCACGGCCGCCCCATGGCGCTCTCCGAGCTGGCGAGATCCATCCCCATCCCTCCCGAGAAAGAGCCCTTTCTCGGCCGCCTCATGCGCCTCCTCGTAAGCCAGGGCACCTTCGAAGCTCAAAGCAAGCGTGATAACGAAAAGGAGACTGCTTATAACCTCACTCCCTTTTCGCGACTCCTCCTGACCAACGGCACCAACATGTCGGCCTTCGTCCGGGTCACCTTGGACCCCGTGCTCCTGAAGCCTTGGCTCCACATGAAGGACTGGTTCAAGACGGAAGGCTCGTCTGCCTTCAAGCTGGCTCATGATGGCAAGGACTTCTGGGGCATCACCAACGAGCGGCCGGAGCTCAACGACATGTTCAACCAAGCGATGGCATGCGACGCTTACTGCGTGTTGAAGGCCGTGGTGACCGAGTGCGCGCACGTCTTTCGGGGCCTCAAGTCCCTGGTGGACGTTGGTGGGGGACGGGGATCTCGGCGAGGATAATTGCCGAGGCCTTCCCGGAGGTGAGGTGCACCGTACTCGACCTCCCTCACGTGGTGGCCACCATTCCTGAGACCAAGCTGGTCGACGCCGTCGGGGGGAGCATGTTCGATTATATTCCACCGGCCAACGCAGCATTTCTCAAGGTAAGGAATCCGTTTCCGCCAAGGTTTCGAAAATAGGACAGGATAACAAATCGGCTTGACATTTGGGTTTTGGGTTAATCTGTTTGATTGAAGAAATTGATTTGATTAAATTAAATAATATTATAATTAATTTTTAATTTAATAATATATAAATATTAATTGAAATGAAAAATTAAAAATTTAAAAATTTAATTCTAATTTCATTTATTAAAACTCAACTCAGCTAAAAAAATATACATCCATACCATTTGTGTACGGATCTTCTTCCTTAATCTCTCAAATATTCTTTAAATTTTTTTATTTATCAAAGCTAAAAATTTAAAAACTAGAGTTGGACTGATTCTTTGAAACCCGATCAATTTAATAAATTTTTTTAATTTTTATTACCATATAGATATCAACTTTAATAATAAAATTGAATCGGACCGATAACCAATTCTCCTTTGAACCAGTTCGATTGACCGGTCTACTTCAATAGTGGACTTTAATAATAAAATCGAATCGATAACCGATTCTCCTTTGAACCAGTTCGATTGACCGGTCTACTCCAATAGTGGCTTCAGCCCTCCCACTACATCGTCCTTTAATTAATTAATTGCAAGGATGTGTTTGCTGTTTTGTTTGATAGTTGACTTTGGTCAATGATAGATTTGTGTTTATCAAATGATTGCAACTAGGGCACCGTCATACCTTCAAAAATAATTTTTGTTCAGATTGAAAATAAAATATTTAAGCACTTATGTACATCCGTTGATAATTAATTTTTACTTAAAATATCAAGGATCTATGATTTTGATTTATTAATAATTAATAAAAATAGCAGATAAATTTAAAACATAATAAATGATATCGAAATGGTCCGAATTCACAAAAGTTAATCCACAAAAGTTAATAAGCAAAAGGCATTGACTAGAATAGTAGTAAAGTACTTTTGACATGACATCGAGCTATCCTTTCAGCACCAATGATCCAATTCAAGATATATTTCACTAATTTATAATTACTATCATTAATAATCTTTTATTTAAGTTTTTAAAGCCACATTATTTCTGCTAATGAATTAATTTGATTAGTAGATAAGCTTAAAGTAATATGGTCAGTGTAATAGCAATAGATGACCAAACTTTACTATTAAATTCAATTCAAAGAAATATGACTAAAATTACGTGACCATGTTTTATTAATGAAAATTACTACAAGTCTAGACTCTATTTATAGCCAAAAGCAATGGCTTTTGTGGCAGGATCAAAAAAC
Organism: Calamus simplicifolius; assembly: GCA_900491605.1. NCBI lineage: Eukaryota > Viridiplantae > Streptophyta > Magnoliopsida > Arecales > Arecaceae > Calamus > Calamus simplicifolius. The sequence continues at coordinate 12,291 of UESW01004384.1, forward strand.
ATCGAATAACAACAGAAAATTGTGACCCAAAATCACTGACTTTTAATGAGGATGTTATGTATGCTCTATTTGAGTAAATGGATATCTCCATATATGTGCAAACATACATGTACTGATGTTAATATATATATATGGATACAAAATGTAATCCTCACGTATCAATCAAGGAAGTTCATCTACCAATGACTCCAAGAGCACGATTAAAGAATGCGATGCAACCTTCAACAATCAGCTCGTAGAACCGACAACCACCTCGGTGCTATTTTGTAATTATACAGGCTATATTTAACAGTTCAAAGGACATGAATTAATTTATACCTCAATCAATCCGGATTTTATTCTTCAAAGAAATACAATTCAGTTTATTCTTTTGATATAGAAGCTCTAAGATTTGTGTTTATCATGAGTTCAAATTAGTTTCTGCTGCACAACACATCATACTTAATGTTTTTTTAAGAAAATAATGCCCTTAGCAGTGTTAATACTCTTTGTTGAGATATGAAAGTCTAGATGCTTATTACATTTATGTCTAACAAAACTCTATTAGAAATTGTTTTGCAGAGTATTTTTCATGATTGGAGTGATGAGGACCGTGTAAAGATACTAAAATAATTCTTATTACATTTATGTCTAACAAAACTCTATTGCAGCGTATTCTTCATGATTGGAGTGATGAGGACTGTGTAAAGATACTAAAACGATGTAAGGAAGCAATTCCTTCTAAAGAAGAGGGTGGAAAGGTTATCATTGTGGACATTGTGATGAACTCTCATGCTGACAATTCAAAAATAACTGAGACACATCTCCTTTTCGATATATGCATGATGATAGGAGTTGAAGGAAAGGAGCGCGATGAATATGAATGGCAAAAAATTTTCACCAGTGCTGGATTTAAAGAATATAAAATTTTTCCTATGCTAGGTGTATACTCTGCCATTGAACTATTTCCTTAATCATGTATAGCATGAAAATATTCATGCAATAATTCTGGCATTATTCAATAAATCTGTTCTATTTATTTAATAGTGTTTTTATGCTACGGCTAAAAAAATGACTCCATTGCTGGTCCACTTTTTACAACCTTAGAAATTATTCATGCATAAATAGTTTGATATTATATTTTGATGTGAATTTAAGAGAATGGGTTTTATTTACAAGGCTAAACAGAAACCAAGATGCATAAGTTGAAAATTGTATACATTAAGAAAGATTTGGTAAAATTAAATTGAATTAGCTTAGAATATAGAAAAAAAACTACTCATTTCCCCTCACAAGCCTAATTTTCGATCTTGAGATATCTTAGATTGAATCAACCTCCTAAAATCACAAGGGTTGCTTGGATTCTTCTGGTTAATATTAAAAAAAATCATTTTGTTGCTCATTGTTTAATGATATGAAGTGGCAAGTAATCCTTTTTCTTTTTCTATCCTTTTGGTTTTTCAAGCCACCATCTCAAGTTGAATTTGGGATTATTTCATTAAGAATGCAATGTTAATTCTAGTTGGCAAGAATGGCTAGTGCTTTTAGATGTAAAATTCAAGGTATCATCGTATAGTGGCAATCAGTTAATAGTTGGGTGAACTATCGACAACTGAATTAGCTAAAATTATTCTACTATAGTTAATAATTAAAATCATTTTCTCAATTAGAAAGATCAATTGTTTGTTTTATTTTCATATAATATGTTTTTGCTAATTATATACTTGCCATGGTTATCTCAAAAAAGTAAAAGGCTTCTATCACATCAAAGTTTCCAAGTTAAGTGAAAGAGTTGAGAACAATTCAGTTTGTGAATGATTCGTATATATCATAAATCATAAATCAGGCAGTTACAGTACACTTATTTGAGCTCACTAAGATAAGAAAATGGAGCCTTCTTCATTTTTAAGGGATCACAATCAATTGACCTTGGCCTAATCCTCTTCATTCTTTCTTATTTGGAGACATATTAAAAATTACATTTCATTAGAGAAAATCGAGGGTATACTTTGCTCTATCAACCCTATCATTCCATTACTTCATGATAAGATACCCTTTTCATCTCTTCAATCTTAATTATTCATCTATTAATTTGAAGTTTAAATATTTTAAAACTACTCTTGATTAGGTTGACCAAACTTGTCTCTCAATGTTATTCACAATTTTCATTTTATATATTTAATTTCTTACCTCCATTTTATCAACATTATAATAAATGCCATTTTAATATTTAAAGTATATTTGTATGTTATTTATTCATTCTTTTAAATGTTTTTCAAACAAAAATGGTTCTAGACCTTCTTTTATGGAGCCAAGACTTAGGAGTAAAGGAGAGTGGTCTGAATCTATCTTGAGAAGGTGTTTCAATGATCCATCAAGGAAAAGAGTTATCTATGATTTAATTGTACACCTCTATCAAAGCGCTCCCAAACTTTGGCACTCTCACTTCTATTGTTATATAATGTAAATGTTGACCTCATATTAATTCTGATGATATAAAATAATTAAGTGGGTACTAATATATTTATTATGAAGACAAAGTTCATTGCAGGCAAATACAACATATCGAGAAGATGTTTCAAATGATTTACAATAACACCTCAATTATCTCAAGTTCCTTGATGCATTGAAGTTGTCCCTAGATTGCCTACACAGTGCTTTGGCCAATTGCCTGATTGGATTAGCTAACTGAATGGAACATTCAGCTAGCTATATTCTCCTTGGCTGAACTCTGTTTCATCTTGGTTAGCTGGGCTATTCTGCCAGCTAGCTATTTTGCCCATTGCTTATTCATGGCCGAATGCTTGATTAAAATAGCTAACTAGTGGTTGCAGCAGATTGACTTGGCCGAACTCATGTTAGAAATAGCTAACTGGACTAAGAGCCGAACTCATGTTAGAAACAACTAACTGGACTCTTAGTCCAACTAGCTATTGGGTGCTGATGCTTACTCCTGACCGAATTCTTTGTGAAAATAGTTAACTGAATGTGTGGTCCAGCTAACTAGGGAGCTGCAGATTTTCTTGGTGGCCGAACACAAGTTGGAAATAGCTAACTGGATTTCAGTCCAGCTAGCTAACAAAAGCTGATCTTTATCTTCTGGCCGTGCTCTTTTTGTATCTAGTTAACTAGACTTTCAGTCCAGCTAACTAATGGGACTCAAAATTTCTTTCTAGCCATGCTCCTCATTGAAATATCTAACTGGATTTTAGTCCAGCTAGCTGATGGAAGGCTAAAACTTCTTATGGCTATGCTCATATTGGATTTAGGTAACGAAACTTTTAGTTCAGCTAGCTAATGGAAGCTGAAATTACCTCCTGGCCGTGGTGTGTTTGGATTTAGTTAACTGGACCTTGAGTCCAACTAACTAAGGAAGAATGATATCATTCCTCTAGCCGTGTGTTTTTGGATTTAGTTAACTGGACCTTGAGTCCAGTTAACTAAGGAAGAATGACATCATTCCTCTGGCCATGTGTTTTTGCATTTAGTTAACTGGACCTTGAGTTCGGCTAACTAAGGTAGAATGAAATTATCTTTTGGCCTGTGGATTTTTTTGAAATAGCTAACTGGAGATCATCTCCAGCTAACTAAATTAAATCTAAAATGCTTTGTGGCCATGCTTATGGTTGATCTAGTTAACTGGACTTTCAGTCCAGCTAATGGTACTCAAATTTTTCCTCTGGCCATGCTACTCATTGAAGTAGTTAACTAGACTTTTGTCCAGCTAACTAAGGTTGTTGAAATTCTATCTTGGCCGAGCGATGCTTTATTCTAGCTAACTGGAATTATTTCCAGCTAGCTAAGGCTTCATGACTTTTGCTTCCTGATCGTGCTCTTTTGTATTTTGGTTAGCTGATTTGTTCCTAGCTAACTGGAAAGTTGCTTCACTACACCTAGACGTGCTTCTCTCCTCTTTAGCTAACTGGATTCTATTTCTGGCTCTTTGAAGTAATGATGGATCTCTCTCTCTAATTTTGGCAAATATTAGTGCATTCAATGCTCCGGAGAAATATTCACAATGGTTATCTTCTCTTCCCATTTTTCTTTCCATTAATTTCATTTTCAGTCTAATAGATATCTTTGCAGATCAAATACTTTAAATAGCTATGTGTAGAAGAAGAAGAGTGAGAGAGTGAATAGTAGAAAAGTTATTATTGAATACATTCATGGTTGTTCAGTAAAAAAAAAGGAAGCTGTACATTGAAAGCTCTTGAAGATCATTGACTGCTCATTCTTGCTGAATCATCAAAGCTTCCACAAACATTCAAGGCTTCAGCTACTTCAAGGAGATTTCATTTATTGCTGAAGATTGTTTACAAAATTATAAAGTGTTTATTTCTGAATATTTGCTCATTCTAGGAGCGTACTGTTCTTAATATTCTTTGAACTTATTTTGAATATTGTAAAGGGTTGGGTTTAACCCTTTGTTATTTGGCTTCCTTGTGCCGTGAAACAAGAGGACTAGCCAGGTAAGGCTAGAGGTTTGGTTGCCTTGTGCCGTGTAACAAGAGGACTAGCCGGGAAGGCTAGGGTTGTAATCGTTGGTGATATGATTGGAGTAAAATTCTCAAAGGATTTTTGGGGAGTGGACGTAGATGCTGGGTTGGCACTGGACCACTATAAAAATTTGTGTTTATGATTACTTGCATAATTTTTATGATTTTATTATCACATCACTACACCACTGCCGATTAATTTTTGATTCGTGATAAGCGCATATCCGCGCAATTAAATTTAAATACCCAATTCATCCTCTCTCTTGGGTTGCTACATCTGGGTAATAAGTGGTATCAGAGCTAGTTGACCTGCACGGATTAAATGCAGGCATAGCATCAATGGAAACTCTCACTAGTGATCGTGTCACCGAAGCTAGGTTCTTCGTTTTGGTGTTGGTGTACCGACCGAGATGGTAGCTAGCTAGTCTGATAGGTGCACTTGTTGGGTGACATAGGAGGTACCCATGATCGTGCAACAAGTGGTATCAGAGCAGCATGCTCCTGATTTCTTTTGCTTTAACTAGCTTGGAGCCAAAGATCATTAGCAATCCAAATGGATTTTGTTTTGACTGAGGGACAGTCAACTAATAGACCACCTTTGTTCAATGGAACAAACTACACTTATTGGAAAGTACATATAAAAATTTTTATACAAGCACTAGATTATGATTTATGGGAAATCATAATTAATGAACCTCATACACCCACCAAAAAGACTAATGGTCTTGACATCCCAAAATCAGAAATGGAATGGGATGAGCAAGATAAGAAATTAGCTCAATTGAATGCCAAAGCTATGAATGTTCTTTACTATTCACTTGATGCAAATGAATTTAATCGTATTTCCACTTGCAATTTTGCTAAGAAAATTAGGGATAAACTTGAAGTCATCCATGAGAGTACTAATCAAGTCAAGGAATCTAAGATAAATATGCATGTTCATAAATATGAATTATTCAAAATAAATTCTGCTGAAAATATCACTGACATGTTTACAAGGTTTATCGATATTATTAATGGACTGAAAAGCCTAGAAAAATCTTATACTAATGGTGATCCTGTTAGAAAAATTTTGAGATCTTTGCCTAGGTCTTGGGAGGCCAAGGTTACTGCGATTCAAGAAGTAAAGGACCTCAACATACTATCACTTAAAGAGTTAGTTGGTTCATTGATGACTCACGAGCTTCAGCAACAACAATACACTGATGAGAATGAGTCAAAGAAGAAAAGAACAATGGCCTTAAAAAGTACCACTCAAAATGATAAAGTGAGGAAACAACCAGTGACAGTGAGGAGGATGATGAAATGGCACTTATCTTAAAAAATTTAAAAAATTTATGAGATAAAAAGTTTGAAGAAAAAAGAAAATAATTCACAAAAGGAGAACACAACAAAGAAAAGAAGAAAGCTGAACATCCAATATGCTACGAGTGCAAAAAAGCCAGAATATATCAGACTAGAATGTCCCTAATTAAAGAAAGAATTCAAAAGAATGAAGAAGAAAGCCATGCTAGCTACATGGAGCGACAGCGAGGTTACAAGTTCTGAAGATGAAGATAAAATTAAAGTCGCCAATGTATGTTTCATGGCAGATGATAATAAGGTAAGTCTTAGCTTTCTAGATGACTTTATTTTTAATGAATTATATGGTGCATTTTATGATCTGATTGATGACTTTGCAAATTTGAATTCAAAGAATAGATATTTGAAAAATGAAATTAAAGATCTTAATCTTGAGAGAGAAAGAATTTCAAAAGATAATGAATCTTTGCTAAAGTAAAACCAAGATTTGAAAAATGAAGTAGACAGATTAAAGCCAATTATAGATAGATTTACATTGAGTTCAGAAAAATTAAAAATGATACTAAGTAGTCAAAGAGCTGTTTATAACAGAGCCGATCTTGGATACAAACCCTTTGAAAGATAAAAGTTTTTGAAAAATATTTATGTGCATGCTGATGACTCTACAAATATTACATGCTTCAAATGTGGTAAATTAGGACACAAAACTTATACTTGTCACACACAATGTCAAAAAAATATGAGTTCTGAAAGGAACTATTTTAGCTAACCCCAAAGGACCCAAGAAAGCTTGGGTACCTAAAAGTAAGACTTGAATTTGTGTATGCAGGTGTGTCATGCAACCCGAGCAACTAAAAGAAAATTGTACCTAGACAGCGGATGCTCAAGACACATAACGGGTGATGAATCACAATTCATCACACTGGATGCAAAAGAGGAAGCTGTTGTTACTTTTGATGATAATGGCCAAGGTAATATAATTGGCATTGGCAAAATAGGTATCACACCTCATGCTTACATTGATAATGTTTTGTTTGTAGATGGCCTGAAATATAACTTGCTTAGTATTAGTCAATTATGTGACAAAGATTTAAAGTTACATTTGAATCATTCTTATGCATTGTCGTAAATTCTGCTGATGAGTGTATGAAATTTGTTGGTCATAGGCATGGTAACGTATATATTATTGATTTAAATGATTTGTATAACCAGATGTTGATTGCTTAGTTGCTATGAATGCTAAAACTAATGATAGTTGGTTATGACATCGTAGATTAGCTCATGCAAGCATGGATTTATTGTCTAAACTGATCAAAAAGGATTTAGTGAATAGTTTGCCAAAACTAGTTTTTAAAAAGGTGTTTTGACAGCTACTTTAGTTGGTACTCTGTTCAAAATGTAGGTTGCTATCTTTAGTGCCTCTCCCCAGAGTGACTCTGGTAAGGTAGAATGACAAATCATACTCTTTACCATATCCTTAAGAGTCATGTTTCATCTTTCAGCTACACCATTCATGCTAGGTGACCCTGGCATGGTATACCGTGGAACGATTCCACACTCCTCAGGTATCTGGCAAATGGTCCTGGATGTTGAGTTGAAGCTCAACTTCAGCTTTAAATGATTTGAACACATCAAAACTTGGGACTTTTCATGAATAAGAATAGGTATGCATATCTTGAATAATCATCTATAAATGATACAAAATATTGTTGACCATTCCAAGAAGGTGTAGGAAATGGTCCACAAATATCCGTATGTATCAACTCTAAGACTTCCATAGTTCTATATGCACCCAATTTCTTTGTTTTGGTTGTTTGCCCTTAATGCAATCAACACAGACATTAAAGTCTGTAAAATCAAGAGAATCCAAAATTTCATCTGACACAAGTCGTTCAACTCTATTTCTAGAGACGTGACCTAATCGCTTATGCATAATGTTCCTGAATTTTCATTGCAAATTTTACGCTTAGTACCTCTTAATTCCATATTCAGGGTTTCATTATAAGAAGCAATAGTATTAAGCAAATATAGATTATCATACACCATAAGAGAACCAGTTCCAATAATATTTGAATTTAACGAAAGACTAAACTGACTATTTCCAAATAAACAACAATATCCTAATTTGTCCAAAGCTGAAATAGAAACCAAATTCCATTTAAATGACGGTACTATAAAAGTGTCTTTCAAGTCCAAATAGTAACCATAACTTAATAACAATCTAAAATGCCCAATTGCCTCCACATTAACCGACTTGCCATCTCCCGTATAAATGCGTCTTTCAGCATCAGTTGGCCTTCGGTAGCTTAGGCAACCCTCCAATGAAACACTGATGTTAGTAGTAGCAGCAGATTCTAACCACCAAGTGTTTCTAGGTACTAATGCTATATGCACTTCAGAACAGACCATATTAAGAAATGTACCTTTCTTTTTATGCCATGCATGAAATTTGGAACATTCATTCTTAATATATCCAGACTTATTGCAGAAGAAACAACTGTCTTTATCCTGATTTTTTTTTTCTTTGCTGGACCCTTAATAGCCCTATTCTTTATTTTCTTGCCTTTATCTTTGCCCTTGAAGTTATTACCAGCACTGAATTGAGGTTAGCAGAAATATTAGCAACATTAGCTGTAAAATAAAAGCAATACATAAATAACATGCTCATATAAATAATTAACACCAAATATCAATAAATTTAAATTAATGGTAAATCCCATCTCAAGATACCCAGTGCAACATTAATATCAAGTCTTTGGACAATAATATTAACTGCTAGTGGTACTCTTGTTGTAATAATCAAACACTAATAATAATGCATGTCAAATAATAAATCTATCTTTGTATCGACTTAATACTCACATGTAAATCCTTATAATCGTTACGTGTTTACCATCACACATATGTGTAGTTCGGCTAGACATTAACCTTCCTTTTGGCCGATTAATACCCGCATGAAACATACACATACACAACATCCAACATCCTTCATGAACCATCTACACAAGAGATGTCACTTTGGTGATATCTTGTTTCAATTAGTTCAATTTCGAATGATGGACAAATTTATTATGTATAAAAATAACATTAATTTAAATTTGATTAAACCTTTTAAAAATAACGATATGTTATTTTGTGGTAACTCAATCTTTATAATAGAAAAATAATTTATCCTAATGAACTTTACTTTATGGAACCAATTAAACCATACAGAAGTTGCACATGCATACAAAATTAAAAATAATAATTTTTAATAAAGCCCAAAAACGTTGAGAGGCCATCCAAAATTCATGCATTAATGCCATACATTAAATAAGATTTTATGCATTAAATGTCATACATTAAATGCTTGAATGTTATCCCCTTATACAAATCCAGGCAAAGCGAGTATTCGGTTTATATAAAAAATGGCCAAACACGATCTTCCAACGGACTCCACGTAACGAATGCAACGCGTTTCTTCACTGAGTATAACTTTTTAATTTTGATCACCTGATATATGAGTTCCAAATAAGCACTTGACTAAAGAATCGTCGACCATTTGTACTAAAACACATGCTTTCAGAAACTATTCTTCGCCTCTGTTTCTATATCTCTAAATAAATCTAATTCCACCGAATCCTAAGTCTTCAACCCTTCAAGGGTTTCCCTTTTGAAATATAAGGCTATGAGAACTGCAGATAATGCAATCCTCCATCCATCTCATTCAACTCAGAATCAAAACCAATAGCACAAGGCTACCTTATCCATCAAATCGATGCAACAGGGGACTTAAGAGTCCAACACTGCTGCAGGATCAATAGGGCAAAGGGCAACTCCCCTAAAACCCATGCATGTTCCAAGTAGCATAGAACCGGACCGATCAAAACATTTACATCAATCCAAGCAGCATCTTTCGGATCGGGCTTGCGAAGGCGAAGGAGGCGGCGCTCGCGGGGACGGAGGCGGATAGGAGGAGGAGGAGGATGAGATAGGGATAGCTTAGTAGGTAGAAGAGGATTAGGGAAGAGGTGGAGGAAGACATGGCGGTGATTCTTCACGGCCTTCTTTCTTCCCACGTGAAAGAGCCCCCTCTATCGTCTATCCCCTTAAAAAAAAAAATTCTTTTGCTTGGCTACCAGCCGTTCCTTCCCAAGATCTTCACAGATCACGTTGGAGGACATCTTCCTCCACATGTTAACCGAAGTTGAGCGGAAGCCCACCGCTTAAATTTTATCTCGAATTTCATGCTTATCCTATAATTTCCATATGCATTCTTTTATTTAAAATAAATTAAATATATATTTAACTTTATCTATAATTAAGCTTTATCCTATCAGATGAAAAACTTTATCTCCGAATCGTGAGACTGGTTTCATGATGCAGCGAATATCTTTCGCTCTTAACATAATCATCAAACTAGAATAAAATCTTAACATAATCATCAAACTAGAATAAAATAAAGTTTTGATGCACTTTGACCTTTATTTTATTTTTTAAAAAAAAATCTGAATTTACATATATCACTACAGCAAATTTAAGGGATGGCGACGCTTTTAAAATTATTTCCCGATGCTTTTTTAGCGTCGGCAAATGACCATTCGATGCTTTTAAAAGCGTTGCTAAAAAGAGGTGGAGAAGAAAATTACCGACGCTTTTGGAAAGCGTCGGTAAAAATAACTATACCGACGCTTAAAAAAGCATCGACATCTTCAACGATCCACGTCAAAGGAATCACAGTCCAGTGCAAGTTAGAATGGAGGAGGGTTTTGAAAGGAGGAATGAAATCGTAACCACGAGCTTCTCCGCGGCCTCGCAGATCTTATCGACTTTGGTTCCAGACAATCCTTTGATCCCCGTCAAGGTCTGTGATCGGAGGAAATTAGCATCAAAACTGTAGAAAAATTCAAAGTATGTCTTCGGATCAGAAGCAGTGGATCGAAGGAAGAGAAGAACCTTCTTGGTGTGCATCATGAGGCCGTTGCAGGTGTAGTTGCCCGCGTCCTGGAGTTTCTTGATGTCTCCGGCATTAATCCCCAGGGAGATCACTGCAGAGATTGCAGCGATCGCGTATTAGAACCGAAATGTTAAGAAAAACAAAGCAGAATTCGGCAAAATTGGTACGAAATCTAGGAAAAAGGGAGATCCGATCAAATGGTCAGCGATCAAAATCTAGCTAAATGTCCAAGAAAATCGAGTCCATATGGCAATAATTAATATAAATGGCAGTAGATCCAGGAAGATCAAGATCAAAATGAACTGAGATCAATCTCTTCTTACGTTTGTCGATGGATTCGAAGCAATCGTCTTCCTCTGCTTCTTCTCTGTCAAGCAATTGGAGCTGGCCTTGCTCCTTGAATCTGACGCCATCGAGAGAGATTAAAGAGCGTGTTATCCTCGAAGATCTCTGGCAAAGAAGAAGAAGAGAAGGAGGGGGGGGGGGGGGGAGATCGATCTCTTCTTACGTTTGTCGATGGATTCGAAGCAATCGTCTTCCTCTGCTTCTTCTCTGTCAAGCAGCTGGAGCTGGCCTTGCTCCTTGAATCTGACGCCATCGAGAGAGATCAAAGAGCGTGTTATCCTCGGAGATCTCTGGCAAAGAAGAAGAAGAGAAGGAGGGGGGGGGGGGGGGGGGAGATCGATCTCTTCTTACGTTTGTCGATGGATTCGAAGCAATCGTCTTCCTCTGCTTCTTCTCTGTCAAGCAGCTGGAGCTGGCCTTGCTCCTTGAATCTGATGCCATCGAGAGAAATCAAAGAGCGTGTTATCCTCGGAGATCTCTGGCAAAGAAGAAGAAGAGAAGGAGGGGGGGGGGAGGGAGGCACTCGATCCGGCTCCGTCTCGGGGGCCTGGCGGCGGGGGGAGGTAAAGCCTGGCGACGCTTTTTAAAGCATCGACAGGATGCGTGAAACCCCAACGCTTCACCTTTGTGTCGCCAAAAAAGGGTTGCTATTTCTAAATTTTATTGTAGTGTATTAAAAATATCATTGGCATCAAAACAAAATTTATAATAAACCAATGAGTATTTATCTCAAGGTTGCTGAATAAAGCCAAAGAAAAATATGCACAAATACGAATATCAATGCATATTACCAAAATATTTCTTAATGATTAACATGAATAGGGGCTCTGATACCAATTGTTGAAAATTAGATCTAAACTTTTTTGTGAAGACCATCACCATAAAATCCAAGAATCATTCATGTTTAATCATCAGGAATCAATAATCGATAAACGGAAGCATACCTAAATTCATATTGCTTGATTGCTCTCTAAAATCCTATGGTTGCATACCTGAATTCATATTGCTTGATTGCTCTCTAAAATCCTATGGTTGGCCTTCTAGATCAACACGGCCTTCTAGATCAATACGTACTCCCAGAAAGCCCTTTAAAATTTTCTTTAAACTATTCTTTCTGATGATGGGATTCAGAGAAAAAGGTTGTACATGCGATCCAGGGACCATAACCACTATATATATATAATTTCATCATTATCTTTTGATATTTCTATTTTAGCCCATCATAAAAATAGAAATAACCCCTTAGGTCTCTACACATTTGTTGCCCAGATCTAGCAATCCAAGAGGGGGTGAATTGGGTTTCTTAAAAATTAATTGGCTATCAAGTATGTGCACCTATATTCTTTCACAATTAATTACGTGTTGTGAGGTGCATCAAATACACAATCAATCACAGAAAAAGAAACACAATCAAACACACAATGTTTATAGTGGTTCGGTGCCAACCTGGCACCTACATCCACTCCCCAAGAATACCTTGCGTATTCTACTAGTCACCACTAGCCTATCTGGCTAGCAAACTTGTTTACGGGCACAAGCTATCAAGCCTTACACACTAGCCCTCTAAGCTAGTCTTCTTGTTTACGGATATAAGGGGACCTTACACACTAGCCCTCTAAGCTAGTCTTCTTATTTACGGGTACAAAGGGATATTACAGATCAAACTGGGTAGACCTCTACCCAATCACGTTTTACAACCGTAAAACAAACTAAGGCACAAGCAATAGAATATTTAGTACAACAAATGCTCCTAGATATGAGCAGATTTAAAGCAATAATGTACTTATCAACTTGAAGAGTTAATTCCAAAGTAGCTTCTTTCTTTAATGAACGCAACAGCACAAGGAAGCTTTTGAGGTGGCTTTGAATGCTCTTCAATGAAGGTAGATGAAGCTTGAAGATCACTTAAAGAACCAGCAATAAATGAGCTCCGGTGGTTGAAAAATAATCAAAGCAAAGCTTCAACAAACCTCAAACAACTCTCTCTTTCAAATGATTTTTCTCTCAATCAATATTTTTCAATCTATCTTTTCTTTTTTTTTTCTTCCTTCTCTTGTTTTTCTCTTTTTCTTTTCTGATTCTCTCCTCTTTAAAACACTGTTCAATGTCACTATTTATAACCAGAACATCAGAAAATAGAGCCGTTGTGAGAGGAAGGAGTCCAGCCAAGAAGATTGAAGGAACCAGCATTCCAAAAGTTGAAAAACAGAATTCCAATGATGTGAGACAAAAACCAGCCGAGTGTTTTCAAAAAGTAGCATCCCAATTTGTTAAAACCGGCATTCCAAAAAGTTCAGACAGAGAGCCAGCCGAAACACCAACAAAAACGGCATTCCAAACTTTAAAAGTTGGTATTCCAAAATTTGTAATAAGGGGCCAACCGAAACACCAACAAAAGCGGCATTCCAACTTTCAAAAGTTGGCATTCCAGAATTTTGTAGCAAGGGGCCAGCCGAACCAAAGACAAAATCGGCATTCCAACTTTCAAAAGTTGGCATTCCAGAATCTTGTAGCAAGGGGCCAGCCGAACCAAAGACAAAATCGGCATTCTAATTTTCAAAAGTTGGCATTCCAGAATTTTGTAGCAAGGGGCCAGCCAAACCAAAGACAAAATCGACATTCCAATTTTCAAAAGTTGGCATTCCAGAATAGGGAGCCTGAAAAACGGCAGAGGGCTTCTTAGAATTAGTATGCCAACATTATCAATTGGTATACCAAGATGAGAAGCCAGGGAAAAAAGTCAATCTCCAAATACAAGGGACTAGTCAAGGATTCATCCAAATTGAATAAGCCAGAAATCCGAAGGCAACCAAATACAACCGAAGGCAATCCGAATGCAATCGAAGGCAACCCAAATTTAAAATGAAGACAACAAAAGGCAACCGAAGGCAACCCGAATTTAAATTAAAGGCAACAAAATCTGGTATTCCAAATCAAAGATTGGTAATCCGAGATTCAAGCAATATGCATCCAATTCGAAGGTAATGGAGAATAAATATAATCCGGTGATAATAGAGTTGTAAATAGGAGCTTGTAGGATAATTGAATCCAATTCAAGACAATGCAAATATAATTAATCCTGAAAGTTATTTTCTCAGATAAATAGCATTATATCATGAATTGTAGTGTACCTAGGATAGACAAAGTGTACTGTTCCATAATAAATAATCCAAAATTGATTTGATAGATAGATCATTAGCACAATATTAAATTGATTTGCACAGAACTAAATTAATTAGCATAATATTTAATTGTTTTGCGTAATACTTAATTATTTAGCATAATACTTAATTGTTTTGCGTTTCATCAAAATCAATATGGGGTCAACAATCTCCCTTTTTTGATGACAAAACCATTAAGAATTTGATAATAAATAAGTAATTCAATCAAGGCATTCCTTGCAACTCTGAAGCATAAGACAATGTGTGCCGAAATGTATGTGTAATGTGCCAAAATCTTAAATTTCAAGAATATTTAAAATATGATATTTTAAAATTACATTTCATAACTCCCCCTCAGTTTTGAATCAATGAAGTTTTCAAAAAGGTTCAATTTGACTAGTGAAGTGTACGCTTTCTATTTTCCCATTCTATTTTTCAAAAACATGATGTTGAAAATCAGAATGTGCATTTTCTATTTTTCCCATGATTATGAAGTGCAAAAATGCTTTTTTAAAAAAAAAATGTATGCTTTCCATAATGTCAGAATGTATGCTTTCCATTTCTCCTCCTTTTTGTCATTAATCAAAAAGAAGGTGAAAGAGTTTGCATCCATCACTGTATGTCTTTTCTTCAATGGAATGAATTGGGTATATATAGTAATTAACAAAATTTTTAATATTAAGCAGATATTGTAAAGTGCAGATGAAATTAAATAAATCTTACAAACCATATAAACCAGTCAATTATAACATACAAGCCAATACAAATTGGTCCGCAATAGTAAGTAGTAGTTAGCAGCATAAGCAGAAGTCCAAAAGCAACATCAATCTATGATGTCAACATGAGACGATGAAGAAGATCCACGAGCATGTCTGGAAGGGCGAGATGATCTCAAATGAGGGGCAGGATGGCAAGTGGGGTCTTCAACATTAGGAGAGAACTGAGTTATAAAAGATTGAATTTCTTGTTGCATATTGTGGCATTCATTAATGAGCTTAGAATGATTATCAAGAGAACGCTGGGCCTTGACAGTTTCCAATCTAAGGGAAGACATCTCATTACTTGCAATGCCAGTACCATCCAACAAAGAGTTCACATCCTTTCTCAGCTTGCCTAGCTCAGCAAAGAAATTAGAAATGTCCATCATAGTACCATAATTGAAAGCTTTTCTTTAATGATGGTTACACCACGTTGTAAATTTGTAAATATATAGGCTTAATTTGATTTCATTTAGGGTAGAGAACATTGAAGATATGTGGGGAATCATGATAGTATCAGAAGAACAAGAAGATGAACTATTGACAGATCCACCAAGAGAAACAATATCAGAAATCCTACGAACCAAAGTCTCCATGTCATCAGGGTCCATTTTGTAACCATAGGATGACTTGGTTGGAAAGGATTCTAAGCGGGTGGTGGAATATTGGGTGGATTTGGATCAGCAATAGGATTGTTAACAAAAGACGGATTAACATTAATGGAAGGATTGGGGTCCAAAGGCATAAAATTTTGCTTGGCAAACATGTAAGTGTAGTTTGTAGGTTGATCAGTAAACATAAAGTAAAATTCTGAGGTGCATTAGAATCAGAAGGATAATTATGATTTTCAGTAGGAACAAAAGGGTAATTCAGATGTTCAGTGGAAAATTTCTGAGGCATAGTAGGTTGCTCCCCCTGGACAAGTTATGATTTTCTTGCAATTTTCCTTTACTCCTAGTCCAAAGGCCATCTACCTTAGCAAAACCCATACGAGTTAAGACACGTTCATTGTAAACATCATTATCGCTAAGGTGGTAGGCATTCTCACCCCTAACATTAACATTGAAATGATTAAATATATGGGTAAGAAGCAGACCATAGGGTAGGGCAGCTCTAGGCATACTAACAGCCTCTTTCATTACACAAATCATTTTTCTAGGCAGGTGTAGATGAGTTTGGGTTACAACATGATACATGAATGTTAAATCACGATCATTCACGTAATCAAAACAACCACTCCTAGAAGTAAGACAGCGGGAAACAATACTATGAAGTAATCTCATTTCCACATTTAGATCTTTAGCAAACACACGATCAATGTTAAATGTATCATCAATATCCAGAACAGTATCTAATTTAAACAGTCTATTTTCAAGAGTATCATCACCAGAATCATTACTTGAAATATTCAAAATTTGACTCAAAGAAGTTTCATCAAATTCAATTCTGACACCCTTAACGGTTGAAAATACTCTATCATTCCCAAAACTAATATTATGATAGAAAATTTTAACAAGATCGGAGTAAATGGGTAGGTTTGTCTTAAGTGTTCCCATCCTTGATAAGCTAGATTTTCTCTAATAAATTTTTTTCAGAAGCTAGAAACTCAAAATCCATAATTTTTCAAAAGCTACAGATCTTCTAATCATAGAATGAAAGCTTGAAGGATTAGAGGGAGAGCACTCACTAATGCCTTGGGATGATGATCCATGCACAGATTTACCTTTTGGAGACATAGATCCAAAGAAATCAATGAGATTTGAAGTTGAAATGAAGAGATAGAAGAGAAGGGGAGGACCGGTTGGCTTGGACTTGAAGAAATCGGTGAAGCACGGCTTGGGAAGAAAGAAGGTTTTGGAAGAAAAAAGGAATAAGTAGCAGCCGATTCCTATCACCAATATTGGGATTCCACTTTTGCAAAGTTGGTACTCCAATATGGGAAAGTTAGGAGACCGGTTGACAAAAGATGGAATGCCAAAGTGTGAAAATCGGTAGACCGATTAAAATGCCAAATAAAGATTTTGTTCATTCATTTCAACATCCAAAATAATTTGAAATTGATCTAATAAAATATTAAAAAATAAGAAGTATGAAGATCAAACAGTTGTGATTCATATGACATAAAATTCATGCAATCTTGATGAGTATAGGTGAGTATATAAATTAAACAATCATGATGACACATTTAAATGTAAGGGTCAAGCATACCAAGCTCTCTTCTAATTTCACAAAATTTTGATTCATCAGGGGTTTTGTGAAAATGTTAGCGAGCTGCAAATTAGTACAAACATTCTCAAGCACAATATTACCATTATTAACATGATCCCTAATAAAATGATGCCTAATCTCTATATGTTTTGTCCTAGAGTGCTGAATAGGATTTTTGGTTAAATTGATAGCACTAGTATTATCACATTTTATTGGAATATTTTTAAGTTTGATGCCATAATCTTCTAGTTGTTGTTTAATCCATAAGATTTGAGCGCAACAACTTCCAGCTGCAATGTACTCAGCCTCAGCTATGGACAGTGCCACTGAAGTTTGTTTCTTGCTAAACCATGAGATTAAATTAACACCTAGGAATTGGCAAGTTCCACTAGTAGATTTTCTATCTAATTTACAACCTGCAAAGTCTGAATCAGTGTACCCTATTAAGTCTATGCTAGATTGTTTGTTATACCACAATCCTAAGTTTACTTATCCACTCAAATATTTAAATATTCTCTTAACGGCTAATAAATGAGGTTCCTTAGGGTTAGCTTGATATCTAGCGCACATGCATAACTGAATAGTATATCTGGCCTACTAGCAGTCAAATATAATAAAGATCCTATCATTCCTCTATATAATTTCAAGTCAACACTTTTAACAGTACTACAACTGTCTAGTCTACAAGAGGAGCTCATAGGTGTACCGATATACTTAGAAGTCTCATGCCAAATTTCTTTAACATTTCTTTGATATATTTGCTTTGGCAAATGAAGATTCCATCATCACTCTGCTTGATTTGTAGTCCGAAAATAATTTAATTCTCCCATCATGCTCATCTCGAACTCTCCCTGCATAAGCTTAGCAAAGTCTTGACATAGTATTTCATTAGTAGAACCGAAATGATGTCATCAACATAAATTTGGACAATAAGCATATCATCATTTTCTCTTTTAATAAAAAGTGTTGTGTCAACATTTCCTCTAATGAATTTATTGCTAATCAGGAATTTGCTTAATCGTTCATACCACGCTCGAGGAGCTTGCTTCAAACCATACAATGCTTTGTTCAATTTGAAAACATGGTTGGAAACAAGTGGTTCTCAAATCCTGGTGGTTGCTCGACAAACACTTGTTCAGCAATATATCCATTTAGGAAAGCACTTTTGACATCCATTTGATACAATTTGAAATTCATAAAGCATGCAAAAGCAAGTAATAATCTTATGGCTTCTAGTCTAGCAACAGAAGCATAAGTTTCATCAAAATCAATTCTCTTTCTGACAATAACCTTTAGCTACTAGTCTGGCTTTGTTTCTAACTATATTACCATGCTCATCCAACTTGTTTCTAAATACCCATTTAGTCCCAATAATTGGATGATCATGTGGTCTATTAACTAGCGTCCATACATTATTTCTTTCGAATTGATTTAATTCTTCATGCAT
Organism: Calamus simplicifolius; assembly: GCA_900491605.1. Lineage (NCBI taxonomy): Eukaryota > Viridiplantae > Streptophyta > Magnoliopsida > Arecales > Arecaceae > Calamus > Calamus simplicifolius. The sequence continues at coordinate 30,923 of UESW01004384.1, forward strand.
AGCATTTATCCATTCTATGTCATCTTTAGCATCTTCAAAACATTTAGGTTCAATATGGGATACAAATGCTAAGTTATTATAAGTATCTTTAAATGAAGATCTAGTTTTAATACCATGCGAGATATCACCAATAATAAATTCCTTAGGGTGATTGTGTACATACCTCCAATCTTTTTCTAAGTCATGATTACCTTGTGTTTCTTCATGATTTACCTCTTCTTGATTGGTTTGAACATTTGTGTCTTCTTTTTCCTCTAGAGTAATTTCCTTCACTTGATTTTTAATTTCTCCTGCATCATCAATAGCCTTTCTCTCCCTTATTGGAAGATCATTAGTTTTATCAAAAGCAACATGAATTGACTCTTCTATTACTAAAGTATTTCTGTTGAAAACTCTGTAGGCTCTACTAGAAGAAGAGTAATCAAGAAAAATACCTTCATCAGATTTTGGATCAAACTTGTCAAGATTTGATTTTCATTATTCAATATAAAACATCGACATCCAAAAACACAAAAATATGAAATGTTGGGTTTTTGATCTTTGTAAAGCTCATAAGGGGTCTTTTTCAAAATAGGTCTGATCAAGGCTCAGTTTAAAATGTAACATGAGGTGTTGATTGCTTATTCCCAAAAGTACTTTGGAAGATTGCTCTCACACAATATGGTACGGGCCATTTCTTCCAGGTTCGATTTTTTTCTTTTTACAACTCCATATTGTTGAGGTGTTCTAGGTGCGAAAAAATTATGATTAATGCCATGTTCATTGCAAAAACTTTCAAAGAGATGATTTTTAAATTCTTTTCCATGGTCACTTCGAATCGATAAAACTGAAACTCCCTTTTCATTTGTAATCTTTTTAAATAAGTTTTGAAATGCAGCAAATGCTTCATCTTTTCTAACTAAAAATAAAATCCAAGTAAATCGAGAGAAATCATCGATAATTACAAAACTGTACCATTTTCCTCTTAAACTTGTAGTTCTAGTTGGTCCGAATAAATCCATATGCAGTAATTCTAATGGTCTATTGGTCGAAATCATGTTTTTAGATTTAAATGAAACTCTAGTTTGTTTTCCTAGTTGATATGCATCACAAATCTTATCCTTTTCAAAATTTAATTTTGGTAAACCTTTGACTAAATCCTTTTTAAGTAGTTTTGAAAGAAGATCCATATTAACATGTAAGTCTATGATGCCATAACTAACTTGATTTAGCAATTTTAGCATTCATAGTAACTAAACAATCAAAGTCATGGTCATTTAAATCATTTAGATCAACAGTATAAACATTTCCATGCCTGTGATCAATAAGTTTCATGCAATTATCAGCAGGATTTGAAACAATGCAAATAGATGATTCAAAAATTACTTTGAAACCTTTGTTACATAATTGACTAATACTTACCAAGTTATGCTTTAAACCTTTAACTAACAAGACATTTTCAATATATGCATAAGGGTTGACACCAATTTAACCAATGCCAATGATTTTACCTTGGCCATTATCTCCAAAGGTGACTATCCCTCCATCTTTAGCTTCTAAAGTGATGAACTATGATTCATCACCAGTCATGTGCCTTGAACACCCGCTATCAAGATACCATTTTTGTTTAGATCCACGGGTTGCAAGACACACCTGCAAACATAATGTCACGTCTTGCTCTTAGGTACCCAAGCTTTCTTGGGTCCTTTGGGGTTAGATAAAATGGTTCCTTTTGGAATCCATACCTTTTTAATACTGTCACATGCATAGGACTTATGTCCCTTTAAATCACATTTAAAACAAGTAATATTAGATGATTGACCAGCATGTATGAAAATATTTTTTAAAGATTTTTATTTTCTAAGAGGATTATATCCTAATCCTTCTCTGTTAAAAATAGCTTTTTGGCTATCTAAAATCATATTTAATTTTAAAGAATTTAATATGAATTTATCAACTATAGGTTTAAGTCGGTCAACTTCATTTTTCAAATCCTTGTTTTCTTTCTTCAAAAATTCATTTTCTTCAATGTATCTATTATTTTCTAAAACTAGGTTTTGCATTTGATTTTTCAAATCTTTATTTTTGGAACTAAGGTTAGCAAAATCATCAACTAACTCATAGAATGCACCATGCAATTCTTCAAATGAAAAATCATCAAGAAAACTTGGACTTACCTCCTCGTTGTCCGCCATGAAGCAAAGATTGGCCACTTCATTCTTTTATTCTTCTTCGGAGCTGAAACTTTCAGAATCACTCCATGTAGCCATCATTGCCTTTTTCTTAAATTTCTTGGGACCTTTCTTTAGTTGTGGACATTCTGATTTAAAGTGTTTCGGCTTCTTGCATTCATAACAGATAATTTCTTTTTTCTTTTCTTTATTATTCCCATCTCCTTTTGTAAATGGTTTCCTTTTTCCTCTGAACTTTCTTCTTTTCATAAATCTCTTAAATTTTCTAGTAATAAGGGCCATGTCCTCATCATCACTATCATCCTTAGATTCATCTGACTCTTCCTTTAGTTCAGAAATTTTAAGAGCCATAGTCCTTCTTTTCTTAGACTTGTCCTCATCGGTGTGTTTTTGATTTGAAGCTCATGAGTCATTAAGGATCCCAATAATTCTTCTAGGGGTAAAACATTAAGGTCCTTTGCCTCTTGAATAGCAGTGATTTTGGCCTCCCAAGACCTAGGCAAAGATCGCAATACCTTCCTCACAAGATCAACATTAGTATATAATTTACAAAGACTTTTAAGTTCATTTATAATGTCAGTAAATCTAGTAAACATTTCAGAAATTGATTCACTAGCATCCATCTTAAATAATTCATATTTATGGACAAGCATATTAATTTTAGATTCTTTCACTTGATTAGTACCCTCATGGGTAACTTCTAATCTATCCTAAATTTCTTTAGCAGATAAACAAGTAGATATGCGATTAAATTCATTAGCATCCAATGAGCAATATAAAACATTCACGGCTTTAGCATTGAGCTGAGCCAACTTTTTATCATGTTCATCCCATTTCGTTTTTGGTTTAGGAATCACCATGTTATCTATTCTAGTTGTGGGTGTATGAGTACCATTTACAATGATACTCCATAGGTCATAGTCAAGTGCTTGAATAAAAATTTTCATTCTAGCTTTTCAATATCCATAATTTATGCCATTAAATAACAGTAGCCTATTAGTGGATTGTCCCTCACTCAACAAGGTTGTCATAATCTTTAGCTCCAAGCTTTTTAGGGCTTAACAACAGGAGCACCTGCTCTGATACCACTTGTTGCCCAGATCTAGCAACCCAAGAGAGGGGATGAATTGGGTTTCTTAAAAATTAATTGGCTATCAAGTATGTGCACCTATATTCTTTCACAATTAATTACATATTGTGAGGTGCGTCAAATACACAATCAATCATAAAAAAAGAAACACAATCAAATACATAATGTTTATAGTGGTTCGATGCCAACCTTGCACCTACATCCACTCCCCAAGAACACTTTGAGTATTCCACTAGTCACGACTAGCCTAACTGGCTAGCAAACTTATTTACAGGCACAAGCTATCAAGCCTTACACACTAGTCCTTCAAGCTAGTCTTCTTATTTATGGGTACAAGGGAACCTTACACACTAGCCCTCAAAGCTAGTCTTCTTGTTTACGGATACAAGGGGACCTTACACACTAGCCCTCCAAGCTAGTCTTCTTGTTTACGTGTACAAGGAGACCTTACAAATCAAACCGGATAGACCTCTACCTAATCACATTTCACAACCGTGAAACAAACCAAGGTACAAGCAATAGAATGTTTAGTACAACAAATGCTCCTAAATATGAGTAGATTTAAAGCAATAAATGTACTTATCAACTTGAAGAGCTAATCCTGAAGTAGCTTCTTTCTTTAATAAATGCAGCAGCACAAGGAAGCTTTCGAGGTGGCTTTGAATGCTCCTCAATGAAGGTAGATGAAGCTTGAAGACCACCTGAAGAGTCAGCAATAAATGAGCTCCGGTGGTTGAAAAATAATCAAAGCAAAGCTTCAACAAACCTCAAGCAACTCTCTCTTTCAAATGATTTTTCTCTCAATCAATATTTTTTAATCTATCTTTTTCTTTTTGTTTCTTCCTTCTCTTGTTTTTCTCTTTTTCTTTTCTGATTCTCTCCTCTTTAAAACACTGTTCAAGGTCACTATTTATAACCAGAACATCAGAAAATAGAGCTGTTGTGAGAGAAAGGAGTCCAGCCAAGAAGATTTAAGGAACCAGCATTCCAAAAGTTGAAAAACTGAATTCCAACGATGTGAGACAAAAATCAGTCGAGTGTTTTCAAAAAATAGCATCCCAATTTGTTAAAACCGACATTCCAAAAAGTTCAGACAGAGAGCCAGCAGAAACACCAACAAAAACGACATTCCAAACTTTAAAAGTTGGTATTCCAAAATTTGTAATAAGGGGCCAGCCGAAACACCAACAAAAGCGGCATTCCAACTTTCAAAAGTTGGCATTCCAAAATTTTGTAGCAAGGGGCCAGCCGAACCAAAGACAGAATTAGCATTCCAACTTTCAAAAGTTGGCATTCAAGAATCTTGTAGCAAGGGGCTAGCCGAACCAAAGACAAAATCGGCATTCCAATTTTCAAAAGTTAGCATTTCAGAATTTTGTAGCAAGGGCTAGCCGAACCAAAGACAAAATCAGCACTCCAATTTTCAAAAGTTGGCATTCCAAAATAGGGAGCCTGGGAAACAGCATGGCTTCTTAGAATTAGTATGCCAACATTATCAATTGGTATACCAAGATGAGAAGCCAGGGAAAATTGTCAATCTCCAAATACAAGGGACTAGTCAAGGATTCATCCAAATTGAATAAGTCAGAAATCTGAAGGCAACCGAAGGCAACCGAATGCAACCGAATGCAACCCGAATGCAATTGAAGGCAACCCGAATTTAAACCGAAGGCAACAAAAGGCAACCGAATGCAACCCAAATTTAAATTAAAGGCAATAGAATCTGGTATTCTAAATCAAAGATTGGTAACCCAAGATTCAAGCAATATGCATCCAATTCGAAGGCAATGGAGAATAAATATAATCTGGTGATAATAGAGTTGTAAATAGGAGCTTGTAGGATAATTGAATCCAATTCAAGAAAATACAAATATAAAGTCATTTTGTCAGATAAATAGCATTATATCATGAATTGCAGTGTACCTAGGATAGACAAAGTGTACTGTTCCATAATAAATAATCCGATATTGATTTGACAAATAGATCATTAGCCCAATATTAAATTGATTTGCACAAAACTAAATTGATTAGCATAATATTTAATTGTTTTGCGTAATACTTAATTGTTTAGTATAATACTTAATTGTTTTGCGTTTCATCAAAATCAATATGGGGTCAACAACATTAAAGGGCCATACCTAATCAGATACATTAAAGCCCAAATTACTGAAACCTTAGCTGATCATTTTTAATTGGGCTTAACCTTATTTGACAGTCCGCAACATATAATTATTTCACATATAAGCTCAATGTTGGATTAAAAATCTAATAATTAAGGCTAAGGTTAGGGTTGGAGATTGGATTGAGAAGTCTGGGAAGGAAGCAGATGATAGAGGTAGAGGTATGTATATAGGTGGTAATAAGTTTTGGGATTTAAGAATAATTGGTGGCAACGACAGAAAGGAGACCGGCAGTGGGGAGGAAGGGTACGGGAGGAGGCCAGCCGTAGGATGGAACAGGAGGGAGAAGGGTTTTGCACCAGGCTCGAGCCTGAGTTTGAAAAATGGTTGAGCCTCGGCTCGGTTCGAAACTTAATTAGGCTCAATTAAGGATGGGAAAAGACTTGCTATGCGTCAAGCTCATCGAACGATGAATTAACTGTGTGAATATATCACCATGCAATGCACAACGAAGTTTATTAATTTTTAATATTGTAAACATATGTTCAATTTGCAAGTTTGATGTGTACGAGCATCACCTTCATTGCAGTAAGTATTTTCCGTAAAGATGTAGTTCTATCCGTCGATGTAGTTCTATCCGTCGTGGCCCACTACCAATCCTAAATATCACCAATGACAACACTACAAGATGTTCCGGTACTGAAAACTTAAAAATAATAATAAAAAAAACTCTTCTATTATCGATTACCAGAGCACCCGCTAACATCAGCTAACGCGGTCCCTCGACTCCGGCCGCTCCCCATAGGCCAACTGCGTACAATCACACAAGAACACGCACAGTCTACATGCAATCTTTCCGGAACAACAGTCAGATGAGGCCGACTTGACACCAATTAAACTATTAATTTGATCATCATCACAGTGTTCTCCGGCGTTCGTCCTGCACCAACGGACGTGAGATGTCGCCTGATCAAATCACATGCATTGGGAGGCAGGACGTACATATCCTCCTGCCACGCATTGGACGTTCTGGTTGTCCTAGTAACGTCAACTCAAGTCCTCACCAAAAAAGAACTCAGATCCCTGGTGGCTCTCGGCTCTCCTATCGTCGCGAACAGTTCCCCAGCCTAGGACCAAATATCGTGAGCCCATCGTCCCTTTTAGGTTCCGACAAGAATTCTCTGTCACGGGCCTCCCGCCGTCCAGATGCGGATGAAACCCTCCTCGCTTACCGATCAGATGGGCCTCACTGGAAGTTTGTCTCTCGCGTCTATTATTACTGGAACATCTTCTGCTGCTTTGCCCTCAGATACATGATGCGCTGGCTACTTTTCTGTTTCTCTCTCCTATTTGAGGGCTGTTCGACAGCAGATCGCGCAACCACAACCATATTGATGTATCAAATTCAAAAGGCCATTGCTGGCCCAGTGCAAAATGGATAAGCTTTAAATCGAGTTTTTACCAGCTGCCACAGGAAAAAAAATAAAATGTGAAAAGAAAAAAACGCAGAAAGTGATGGTAATGCTTGGAAATTAAGAAGGGAAGGTGAATGACTGGTGTTCGGTGATGATTAGGTTGAAGTGACACCACCTCTTCGTATGCGGTGTTTAATTTGTCTATATATGAAGAGTTCGGCACCGGCCCACTTGCTACTTAAACGAGTGGCTGTCCAAGCTCCCTTGGGTCTTTTGCCAATGGAGCAACCCCTCCTCCCCAAGGCCGTCCCCTCTCCCTCCAGCCATCCTCCCGTCGTGGTCCACGACTCCACTAACGCCTCAGCCTCGCCCTCCACCCTCACCGTCCTCATCCGTTTCGTCGCCTTCCTCAGCCTCGCCGCCGTTTCCGGATGGGCGAACTACGAGGCCGCCAAAGGCTTCGAGATCACCATTCTCAACGCCGACACCCACACTGTCGCCGGCCGCCATTTCAACCTCAAGTTCGTCTCCAACGGCCGAGCCGCCCGGCTCATCCTCAACTCCGGCGATTTCATCGAGCGACTGCTCTACCCCAACGAGCTGTACCCCAAGAAGCCCGTCCGCCATGTCACCCTTCAGTTGGCCGACCAAGACCTCGCTGAAGTCGTCACGGTGAGCCCCGGTCGAGGCTCTGGTGACTTTGTCATCCACGTCAGCCCTAGTGTCATGGCGGGGCCCGACGTGCAGATGGCGGTGGCCTTGGCGGTGCAACGTGGAATGGCTCAAGTGTGTCTCTGGAACGGGCAGGGCAGGGCCCCTCGATCACTCCTGAATGCCATGGGCGAGTACCTTACCATGAAGGCCGGTCTAGGGCACCATTTGAAACACGATAGTTTCTCCATCGCGCTCAATACTTCGTGCTGGGATGACAGCAACTACTTCGACGATGCACGTTTCTTGCAGTACTGCGAGGAGCGGAGGGAGGGCTTTGTTGCACGCTTGAACCGGGCCATGATGGAGGAATGGAACGAGCACATGGTGGACAGCGCGCTAGGCTTGCCATCTCGGCAGTTGTGCTCAGACTATCTCTTGTCGGCACGACAGCAAGGAGACCCATCTGGTTCAGCGCCAGCTCTTCCTCCTGATTTAAACCAGGCAATGTGAGCTCGAGTTGGCGAAAGAGGGTGAAGCCAGGAGTTGCAGGCAATAAATTTGACCAGAAAGAGGGCCTTCTCAGAGCCGGCCGCTCCTCAACTCCTCAAGCTGGCCATCGTCCATAACGTTACAATAAGAACTAGAGCGACGTGGATCTACAAAATTATGTTTCCATTAAATTGCTACATTAATAACTTGGTTATGGGGTCGCACGCGATTCGCCCTGTATGTGTTTTACGTACGTTTTATCGCCTGTCATTCAGATGTAACTATGTTTGTATAATATTAAAGATACCTTTTTTTTTAGTTGCAAATCAACATAGTTTTGACAACGCGTTATCAGGTTACCAGTACACGGCTCACCAACGAAAACACTACCTGTCGTTACAACGGTTTTAATGGACATCATTTATCTCAAGAAAAACTAAGTTTTAAATGTTTCATATAAAATAATTAATGCAATAATAACAGTTATTATAATGGTATTAAAACAGGAAATAATAGATAATATCATCATTCTATTTATTTTTTATTACATAAGTAATATCTTTCTATACCTTTTGTTTTAACCGTACATTGATTTTAATGATTACAAAATAATTAAGTGAGCCACGAATGAATTTGGTATAGAGCTACAAAGCAATGCAAGAATATAAAGTCACCAAGATAAAGAAATGAAATCCAAGCCATTATCAAGGACTTTTAGATCAATAAAGGAAGTTTCAAGCCTTAAACAATTGAGATTCAATGTTTGAAGATGGGTTCTATGGAAAAGAATTAAGAAGTAAGGGTTAATTTACTTGAAATTATAAAATCAAGTATTTTTCATGGAGTTAAATTATTTCTGAACATTTAGAACAAATTAGCCGACTCATATGTCAGCTAACAAGAAAAATTTAAACTTCATAGACTATTTACAGTGAGTTTTCCTTGAGTCGACTAGTTAGCCAAGTAACTCAGTGAAAATGAGTTTAAAAACCAATTCTATCAAGTTTCCTTTTGTTAGTCAACTAGTTAGCCAACTAACATAGTAAAAAATAATTTTTTTTAGAAGTTTTTTCATGTTAGCATGCTAACACATCATTAGCTGACTGGTTAGCCAGCTAATGGTGGAATTCCAGAAGATTTTAGGATTAGCCAGCTAGCTAGCCGACTAACCCAGTAAATGGCATAGTAACAGCTAGTTTTCTGATACATTCACTATAACAATTTTTTAATTAGACTGCGTCTAAAAAATATATTCTTTTATATTTAGACTATGTATATAAAAACATAGTCTTTTATATTTAGTTTAGGTGAGTATAGTTAAAAGTTTTTTTTTTAGACTATGTTTTTTAGACGTAGTTAAAAGTCAAAAAAACGTAGTTTTTAAATCCATTTAGACTATATTTTTATCAAAAAATATAATCTATACTGTACAAAAGACTATTTTTTATTAAAAAATATAGTCTTACGTTTATTTTAGACTACATTTTATATTCAAAACGTAATATATATCCAATACTATCATACAAACATATACTTCAATTCAAAAAAAAATTAAATATATTAAATTAAAATATCTAATGCTGTCATATAAACATATACTTTCAATTCCAAAAAAAACTCAAATATATTGAATTGAAATATCCAATACTGTCATACAAACATCCATAACATTTTCAGATAATTCAAACTTCAATATACTTCTAATAAAAAACTATAATATAATCATTTGACAGTTCTTCTTCAAATGAAGCCTTTTGCAAGTGCTTGACCCATTCTCCGTGCATAATGTCGATCTCTTCTTGCTTATAAATTTTTTCTCGCAAACTACATATACATAAGTTACTCAGAGAAGAAGCACTAAATATATAACATATGACATAAAATCTAAACCATAAAAAGTACTACTTATATCAAGAACGTAATAATGATCCATCATTTTATCGGTTGAAATGATATGATTTCAATGATCTTCTTCATATACATGATGACATAATAGCCATATTCAATATCTATTGGTTGCTTAGAACACTTAAAAAATAAATTTAAAAGTTTTTATAAGATTCAAACAAATAAGATCTAATTTTATAAATTATTAAAAATAAGTTTTGTATCTATTGCACTTTTCTTTCTTAATCATAGAAGCCAGGATCGATAGGTTGCACCTAAATATTAATGAAATAGGCCCTTGGCCACTGTAATTTCTCCTTGAGACTAGAATTAGCTCAAAATTAACCATAGATCCAGTCAATTTTGAGAAAAAACAGGTGACCCGGACTGTCCAAACCAGCTAATCAATTCAAAAAACTGTAGCATAACCATATCAATCCCAATGTCCTGACTGCCCATGAGAGCATTCAGAATTGCTTTGCTATGTTATTCAACACACACATTCTTTCATACAAAGTATCGATCATATTTCTTGACAATTATTCTCTAACAAAAGATATATTTTTTTAAATATAAAGTTTAAAATATTATTCCTTTTCTTTTGAATATTTCTAAACTTAACTAAAATAATTTAAAAAATAAATAGATTCTACATTTATTTGCATAGAAATTATTTATGATCTTTGATAATATTTTATTTCTAAATACTCTTAAAATTGCACTAAAAATATATGCAAGTTCTGGCTTCTATGTTTTTTTTTACATTGCGTATGAATTGTTTTTAAAAATAAGAGATAACTCTGTTGGGCCCATGGCCCACCTATTCAGCCCATTAGGGCAAAAGGGAGCGCTACTCCTTTTTCCACCAGGGTTTGTTCTCTCTCTTTTATAAAAGGAGTAGCCGCCTTCCTTTTTTGGTTTTCTCTTTTTTAAGGAGCAGCCGTCTGAAAAAAAAGGAGAAGCATGTAGCAGGTATTTCTTTTTTCTAGGAGCATGGATTGCTAGGGGAAGAGAAGGAAGGGCTGCTGCTTGGTGCTTAACTACGTGGGAGGACTTCCACTCCAGGAATCACGTGAAGGTGCTGCAGAAGAAAAACAGAGAAGAAGAAGAAGAGAAGGGAAGAAAATAAGGAGGTAACGCAGGAGACCGTATTTTTCGGTGACGTAATCCTTATATCCCTATTATTCTCTTGTGATTGTTTCTCAAGTTCTGGCAAGGGACTTTGAGACTTGGATATTTATTATTTTATAGTGGATCTTCTTCTCTGGCTTGCCCGTGGTTTTTTTTCCTTTATCTTGAAGGGATTTTCCACGTAAATCTTGGTGTTTCTGTGATTGTGTGGTTTGCGCATTTTTATTTATTATTCCGCTGCGTATTACGGTCTGCTAGTATTTGCTCGTACACGGATTCTTTCCCATCAACTGGTATCAGAGCCTGTGAATTTTTTTTGTGTGTGCGAGCATGGAGGCCGGTAATGTTTCCCGCATGATCAGTCTGAACGGAAACAATTGGATGATATGGAAACCAAGGATGGAGGACCTCTTATATTGCAAGGATCTATATGGACCTTTAGAAGGGGTCAAAGCAAAGCCCGCTACAGTGACAGACGATGCTTGGATCATGTTAGATCGGAAGGCAGTCGGTTTTATTCGGCAATGGTTGGATGATAGTGTCTTTCACCATGTTTCCACTGAGACTTCTGCAAACTCTCTTTGGAAAAAGTTAGAAAGTCTATATGAGAGAAAAACAGCTGGCAACAAGGCTTTCTTGATCAGAAAACTAGTGAATCTGAAATATAAAGAGGGTGCTTCTATTGCTGAGCATTTGAATGAAATGCAGAGTATTAATAACCAGTTATCCTCTATGAAAATGTCTCTTGATGATGAGTTGCAGGCATTGTTACTTCTCAGTTCATTGCCAGAAAGTTGGGAGACACTGGTAGTTTCCCTCAGTAATTCTGCACCAGACGGTGTTATCACCATGAGTCAAGTAACAGGCAGTTTGTTGAATGAGGAGTTAAGAAGGAAAAATTCAGCAACTTCTCAGATTGATTCACAGGCACTTGTCTCAGAGAATAGAGGACGGTCAAAGTCTAGAAATAGAGACAATTCATACAAGGGTAGAAGCAAATCAAGGTCAAGAAAAGATATTACTTGCTATAACTGTGGTGAGAAAGGGCACTACAAGAATCAGTGTAAGAAGCCTAAGAAGAGTAAGAAAAAGGGAAAAGAAGTGGAGGATACAGAGTCAAAGGAGAATATCACAGCTACTGTGCAGAGTGATGATTATTTGATTTTGTCTACTTCTGATGGTATCTTCTCATGTGAGTGTCAGAATCATGAGTGGGTGATTGACACAGGTGCTTCTTATCATGCTACACCACGGAGGGAGTTTTTTTCTACATATAAGACTGGAAATTTTGGTGTTGTCAAGATGGGAAATCAAGGCACAGCAGACATCATTGGCATGGGTGACATCCACATGAAGACCAATCTTGGCTGTAAGTTGGTGCTCAAGGATGTAAGGCATGTAGCTGACTTGAGGCTAAATTTAATCTCAGTTGGAAGACTTGATGATGAAGATTTTGATAGCAGATTTCATAAAGGGCAATGGAAGCTCAGTAAAGGTTCACTTGTTGTAGCCAGTGGGAAGAAATGTCACACTTTATACAGGTTGCAGGCTAAAGCTTATGGTGAACAGTTGAATGTTACAGAGAACGACTTCAGCATGGAGTTGTGGCATAAACGACTGGGACACATGAGTGAGAAGGGGCTGCAAGTTCTTTCCAAGGAGAAGTTCTACCAGACTTCAAAGGTGTACATCTGAACCCATGTGTTGATTGTTTGGTTGGCAAGCAACATAGAGTTTCTTTTGCTAGTCCTGCTTTATCTAGAAAAATGCATGTTTTGGATCGTATCTATACAGATGTTTGTGGTCCTCTGAGGACAAAAACTCCTAGTGGATCAGTTAATGTTCCAGGCATCAGTGGTGCACTTTATTTTGTCACTTTTATAGATGATTTTTCTAGAAAAGTTTGGGTCTATGGTTTGAAGACTAAAGATCAGGTTATTAATGTCTTCAAAGAGTTTCATGCCAGAGTTGAAAGAGAGACAGGAAAGAAACTGAAATGTATAAGGTCAGATAATGGTGGTGAGTACACAGGGTTATTTGATAATTATTGCAGATCACATGGCATTCAACATGAGATGACAGTTCCTGGTACTCCTCAGCATAATGCAATTGCAGAGAGAATGAACCGCACCATCATGGAAAAGATCAGATGTATGCTTTCACAGTCCAAGTTACCTAAAAGATTTTGGGATGAGGCATTGAAGACAGCGGTTGATGTAATAAACTTGTCACCATGTACAGCTCTAGATGGTGATGTTGCAGAGCGTGTATGGTCAGGAAAAGATGTCTCTTATAAGCACTTGAGAGTGTTTGGTTGTCGTGCATTTGCACATGTTCCACATTGAGAGGTCCAAGCTGGATGGTAAGACAAAAGAATGTGCTTTGCTTGGTTACTCACATGATGAGTTTGGTTATAGACTTTGGGATCCAGAAAAGCAGAAGGTATTCAGAAGCAGAGATGTGGTATTTTTTGAAGATCAAACCCTTCAAGACTTCAAGAAGGAGGTGTCAGTCAAGTCTTCTGCAGGAGGATTAACAGACTGTGATCCAGTTACTCCTCTAGTAAATCAGGGTGATAGGGGAGATGTGCAAGAAAATAGTGCAGGAGCAGGTATTAACTCACCTGTAGGACATGTTGAGCAGGAAGGAGATCAGGAGCAACCTCCTACAGAGCCTCAGCTGAGAAGATCTATCAGACAACGTCAACCTTCCAAAAGGTATTCTACAGATGAATATATAATGCTTACTGATGCAGGTGAACCAGAATGTTACCAGGAGGCAGTTGAAAGTGAGCAGAAAAAGGAGTGGTTAGTAGGTATGCTGGAAGAAATGGATGCCTTACAGAAGAACCACACATATGATTTAGTGGAACTACCAAGAGGAAGGAAGGCTTTAAAGAACAAGTGGGTTTTCAGGTTAAAGACTCAACAGCATTGTTCTCAACCAAAGTACAAGGCCAGATTGGTTGTGAAAGGCTTTGGTCAAAAGAAAGGTATTGACTTTGAAGAGATTTTTTCTCCTGTTGTTAAAATGTCTTCAATTCGTGTTGCTCTAGGTATTGCTGCTAGTCTAGACTTGGAGGTTGAGCAGTTAGATGTGAAGACAGCTTTTCTTCATGGTGATTTGGAGGAGGAAATCTATATGGAGCAACCAGAAGGCTTCAAAGTCAAAGGTAAAGAAAATCTTGTCTGCAGATTGAAAAAAAGCTTATATGGGCTGAAGCAAGCTCCAAGGCAGTGGTACAAGAAATTTGATTCATTTATGGCTGAAAATGGATACAAAAGAATGGCTTCAGATCATTGTGTGTATATCAAATGGTTTAGTGAGGATTTTGTCATACTCCTACTTTATGTTGATGACATGCTTATTCTTGGGAAAGATATGTCTATGATTGACAGGTTGAAGAAGGAGCTGAGCAATTCATTTGAAATGAAGGATATGGGACCAGCAAAGCAAATACTGGGTATGCAGATTTCCCGTGATAGAAGAATCAAGAAAATATGGTTGTCACAGGAAAAGTACATTGAGAAGGTATTGGATAGGTTCAGTATGATCAATGCAAAGCCAGTTGGTTCTCCTCTTGCAGGTCACTTCAGGTTGTGCTCAGAGCAAAGTCCTTCAAGTGATGAGGAGAAGGAGAAAATGAAGAAGGTTCCTTACGCTTCAGCAGTCGGAAGTTTGATGTACGCGATGGTATGTACGAGGCCAGACATCGCATATGCAGTGGGTGTTGCTAGCAGATTTCTTGCAAATCCAGGGAAAGAGCATTGGGCAGCAGTGAAGTGGATCTTCAGATATCTCAGAGGAAGCTCCAAAGTTTGTTTAAGCTTTGGGGGTGGTCCAGCTGTGCTGATTGGTTACACAGATGCAGATATGGCGAGAGATATTGATACAAGGAAGTCCACATCAGGTTTCATACTTACTTTTGCAGGGGGAGCTGTGTCATGGCAATCCAGATTGCAAAGGTGTAGCTCTCTCTACCACAGAGGCAGAATATATTGCTGCTACCGAGGTCTGTAAGGAGATGCTGTGGATGAAAGAATTCTTACATGAATTGGGATTGAAACAGAAAAATTATGTGGTACATTGTGACAGCCAGAGCGCCATCCACTTGTGCAAGAACCCAACTTTTCATTTCAAGTCAAAGCATATAGATGTGAGATACCACTGGATTCGAAATGTGTTTGAAGAGAAGCAGTTACAGCTTCAGAAAATTCACACAGATGAAAATGGGGCAGACATGTTGACAAAGACCTTATCAAAAGAAAGGCAAGAGATATGCCGACAGCTGGTCGGCATGATTTCACACTAAGGAAGCATGAGACAGCCTCCCTTATGGGCTGAAGGGGGAGGTTGTTGGGCCCATGGCCCACTTATTCAGCCCATTAGGGCAAAAGGGAGCGCTACTCCTTTTTCCACCAGGGTTTGTTCTCTCTCTTTTATAAAAGGAGTAGCCGCCTTCCTTTTTTGGTTTTCTCTTTTTTAAGGAGCAGCCGTCTGGAAAAAAAGGAGAAGCATGTAGCAGGTATTTCTTTTTTCTAGGAGCATGGATTGCTAGGGGAAGAGAAGGAAGGGCTGCTGCTTGGTGCTTAACTACGTGGGAGGACTTCCACTCCAGGAATCACGTGAAGGTGCTGCAGAAGAAAAACAAGAGAAGAAGAAGAAGAAGAGAAGGGAAGAAAATAAGGAGGTAACGCAGGAGACCGTATTTTTCGGTGATGTAATCCTTATATCCCTATTATTCTCTTGTGATTGTTTCTCAAGTTCTGGCAAGGGACTTTGAGACTTGGATATTTATTATTTTATAGTGGATCTTCTTCTCTGGCTTGCCCGTGGTTTTTTTTTTTATCTTGAAGGGATTTTCCACGTAAATCTTGGTGTTTCTGTGATTGTGTGGTTTGCGCATTTTTATTTATTATTCCGCTGCGTATTACGGTCTACTAGTATTCGGATTCTTTTCCATCAAACTCATGATTGTTTTTCAAGTAGTTGCATCTAAAAATTGACTGTTGACTTAAACGATGTATTTAATTTTTAAAATAAAATTTAACTTTATTAACTTGTAATTATAATCCAATTCACCTGGGAATTGGGAAGGCGGTGGCTGAGACCATTGACCGGGTCAGACTCCGGTCCGCTTTCAGATGAGCCGTACGGCCGTACCTAAACGTTACCTCAAAAGGACTGGACTGCCGTACACGCGTTAGAACATCTCGGAGCAACGTTCCCGCAGGCCAATGCACCGTAATAACCATTCGAAAGCCAACCCAATTAACTTTTTGATTTATTTTATTTTATTTTAGTGGCAGTTGTTGTGGAATTCCAGTTCTTCACTAGGGCTAAATAGTAGATAGATTTATTCATAACAAAGTTGTCAAAATCTCACCATCATAATGAAAGCTTCCCATTTTGACTCCTCTCTCAATCCCATATTTGAATTTTATTTTTTCCTTTACCTGCACCACAAACGACCCTGTCCTTTTACCCATTGTTGATGGTGCTAATAGTTTGGCAACAAACAAATCCAACAACACATGCGGTTAAAATATAAATAATCAAGTTATTGAAAAAAATGATGATGCGGAGGTGAATTGGAGTTTTCGATTATTCCTTGAACACTCGAAGTTAAAAGGTTATATGCTCACGTACAATTTGTTTCTCCTCTTAAATAGCTATCAAACTTTAAGATAGTATTTGATAAAAAAAATATTATTCATGGATAAATGTATGGGATAGAGTTTATCCCCTGGCTATCCGTAGGGATATTCTTTGGCTATCCCATTGATCATATCAAATGTAAAAAAATTCATAGGGATAACTCTTTTTTACTCTTATTTAGAGGGATAACCAGCTATTTCTATATTTTTTAGGGAATAAATTGAGGGATAACCCATGATTAACCATGAATTATCCCTTTGTTTAACTTTATTCCCAGCTATTCTTTAGGTAGTGTTTGACTCCCCAAAAGCTATTCCTGGATAAATGTACAGAATAGCATTTATCCAGGGGATAGCTGAGGGAATAAGCATCTTTTTAAAATTACAAGTTTGCCATCAAGGGATTACTTTAGTTATTCCTGGGTTCCCTAGGGAATAAGTTCAGGGGATAACCCATGGTTAAACATGGGTTATCCTCTCTGTTAAACTTTTTCAGACATATACCTTTTAGTAATAGCTTTTAGGGATAAGGAGGAATATCCAAGGGATATCCCCTTATCCCCTATTTCAAACACTCCCTTATACTTATGGCTTTTAGGAATAAAAGGGGATATCCCTTGGATATCCTCTTTTATTCCCTATTTCAAATACTGCCTAAAGCACCAATACAGAAGACCGCATTGATGTATTCTATCGTATTCCAACCCACAACCTACCAGCATTTTTGGAACATAGAAAGAGAGTTTTCTCTCTCTCTCTCTCTCTCTCTCTCTCTCTTCTCTTTTTTTTCTTTAAAAAAAATTATGATAATTAATGGCGTTTGCATTATGTCTCAGGTTTGGATGGAGGCTTATTTATAGAGTTTTTTCTTTGTAGCTATACACCCTATTGATTGAGATTGTGAAGCATTCTTTCATCGATTATACTGCTGGTAATAATGCTCTTCACTTAATTAAACATAATTAAGCAAGTAAAATACATGCTGAAATATGAAGATTTAGGCATGGGCTAAAGAGGGCATGCCCACTAGTAGATGCCTATGTTGGTCTAAAGGGCCGATTTCTAATATTTTATAATTAAATTATCTCAAAATAAAAGCTATTGAACGTTTGTACACTACCGTTGAATTATCAGCAATCTACAAAATATAAATGATGGATTTCTTTACTATAAATAAAGGACTAGAGTCGGCATCTTTTCTGCAATCTCTTATTCTTAAGATCCACTCTACTTATTTAGCATTTTTTACCATCCGAATATGAAAATGGAGTTTTTTTCCTACCTCACATTCTTCCCATATTCACCATGCCCCTCAGATATGTATGTTGAGACGTGTCCATTAGATGCACATAATATCAACTGTTGCCACTAAGTCGCGTTCCTCTAACGCTAGGAAATGAAGATTCTTTTTTTCGACAAAGCTCTTGTAAGAAAGTCTCCGGAGACTGGTTGCACTGATGGAGACCCTCCGACATTCAAGTAAGCAACTCGGGAATAGTGAAGAAAATAGAGCTAATGAAAAATAGCTAGAGAGCTTGAGTTCAGATCTCTTCCCTCGTTGTGAGTGTAGGTTCTTATACCTATTCGAAGATCCTCTTTTCTGCTCTAGAAAGGTGGCTGATTCCGAGGCATTATTGTCTAATAGCGGCCAGGTGACCGGACTGACAAAGACAGGTCGCAACCGATACTAAGCATATCAGAGGTGTCTTGCCCCGCCAGCCACCTACCAAGCACGGCACCACAGGTGGCAGGTGGGTCTAGTCGTGTCAGATGTGCACCGTTAAAGGTAGTGGTCATGCACAATTGCAAATAGTTAGTGTGGCCACATGGCAACTGCAGGATGTGGATGGGCCACGTGATGGTGTTAGGCAGCTCGAGATAGTAAGGACCCGGGGTCCGAGGCCGAGGGGACTTGGGTTCGAGGCCGAGGGAATATGAGGTCCGAGGCTGGGTGGACCCGCAGTTGGAGGCCGAGGAGACATGAGGTCCGAGGCTGAGGGGACATAAAGTCCGAGGCCGAAGGGATCCGTAGTTGGAGGCCGAGGGGACATGAAGTCCGAAACCGAGGGAACCTGGGGTCCGACGCCAAGGGAACATGAAGTCCGAGGCCGAGGAGACCTGGGTCTGAGGCCTAGGGGACATGAAGTCCGAGGCTGAGGAGACCTGGGTTCGAGGCCGAGGGGACGTAAGATCTGAGGCCGAGGGGACTTGGGTCCGAGGCTGAAGGGACATGTCGGACACTACAAGAAAAATAAAATATTGCGACGCCCAAATGCGTCGCAATTGCATCGCTAAACATGCTATGCGATGCAATAGCGACGCAATGACGGCGTCGCTCAGATGTCCGTCGTAATACCCATTTATCGCAATTGCGTCGTAATATTGCGATGCTCTGCGACGCAACATTGAGTCGCAATTTGCGACGCATCCAAATGCGTCGCTAAATTTAAAATTAATTTTTAATATTAAAAATTATTATTAATATTGCGACGCACTAAATTGCGTCGCAATATTGCGACGCATCTTGTTGCGTCGTAATATTTAATAATAATATTTTTGATATAATAGCGATGCAATTTGAGTCGCTAATGCGTCGCAAATAAAAATTTTTTAAAATATTGCGACGCAAGGTCATTGCGTCGCAATATTTATTAAAAATATTTTAGATATAATAGCGATGCAATTTTAGTCGCTAATGCGTCGCTATTAAATTTATTTTTAAATTATTGCGATGCCAGGTCATTGCATCGCAATATTTAATAATAATATTTTAAAAATATTAGCGATGCAATTTCAGTCGCTAATGCGTCGCAAATTAAATTTTTAAAAAAATATAAAAAATTAAATTAAAAATTAAAATGGTTAATACAATTTCATTAAATCTAAATATTGATAGAAACATTTTTCACTCAATCCAAACAATAATAAATTTTAAAAATAATTTATATATTAAAATTTTGAAGTTTTTACAACATAAAAAAAGAAAAGAAAAATACATCAAGAATCTGGGCGATCACGTGGAGGCTGTGGAGGCTGAAGACTCTGCGACAAGCGCTAACCATATCCCGCAAATAATGCATCTCATCTCGCATGTCTGCAATCTCCTGATCCTGGCCTCGCATACGATCCTCAAAATCCTGCTCGACCTCCTGGCGAACCTCCTCTGCAATAGATCTGCGAAGCTCGTGTAAACGCTCGGGAGGAAGATCACCAGAAGCTCGCGAGCTGGAGGCCTGATGGGGAAAATATGTAGAAGCTCTAGTGCCCAGACCATAGACCCTGCGGTCTCGTGGCTGGGCACCAACAGCCTCCAAAAACACACGCCGACTCTCCTCTGCTGAGAGTTCGATGGGCGTCTCCCCATCAGTAGAGTCGACCTGCGATGCCTGGGAGCGAAGCTCCTCGACTCGTGTCTTGAAATTATGAAATCAACAATAAATGAGTTAATAAATTTCTCAAAATAAAATTTTAGAAATTAAACAGATACTACATAAATCTAATTTCTTACCGCAACCTCCCGTGATCGCGTGTCGACCCAGGAACCGTCCCTCCTGGTGTGTGTCGCCCTGAATAGATGAAACTCACCAGGATCTCCGCCCTCCTGCTCAGACTATAACAAAAAAAAGATATTAATACAAATATTTGTAAATAACTAAAATAGTAATTAAAATATTTATGTTTTCTTACCATACGCGTCTGTGCTCCTGAATCGAAATGGAGCCCGAAGTATGGCGGAGAGACCCGTGCCAGGACCGCCCTTCTCAGATCGGCGGTTCGTGCTGGCTGATGCGGACCTCCTGCGCCAGCCATCGGACTCCAGGCCTGCTGCCACTCGTGCCAAATACCCTCTGGCACGTGCGCAGGACGCTGACCCGATGACCTCCAACGATGAAGCATGTCGGAGTATCGGCGTCGCGTCAGAGCCTCCCATGCTGCCCTAATGGCATCATGGCTGGCAGGATCCCACGTAAACTTTTTCTGCATTAAAATAAATAGTTAGTTTCTGAATTTATTAAGTTTAAGAAATTTTATATCACTGATAAATTGTATTTAATAAGTTTACCTGAAACTCAGAAAAATAAAACTCCCTCGTGGCTGGAGATACGTGGCGCCAATCGTAGCCACTGGGATCTGCACGCCTCTGAAATACGGCGCTGATGTGGCTGGATACATGATGCTGCTCAATGAATCTGTTAAAAAAATGCATGTTTATAAGTAATTGACTTAAAAACATAAACATATATTTTTAATTAGTATATACTTACATCCCCTGAGCATCAAGTCGAAGTACAGTGCGGCCGATGGTGGAAGAACTCTCGGAGGTATGTGCCGATCGGCTGGATGGTAATACTGCTGGAGAGATCGAAGGCTGCGCCCCTGCTGGAGATCCAAACTCTCCATCTCCGACGCTCATGTGATCTGATGTAGCAGGGCTACGTCCCTGCTCACTCCGTCTGTCGTCGGTAGATCTACCTCTGCCCGTCATACTGAAAATACTAAAGATTCACACAATTAAATTACGATTAATGATTGACTATGTAAGAATTTAACACTTATAAAAAAATTAAATTTTAAAAAACCTCTATGTTTAATCGGTGTCATTTGTTTCGTGAAATGTTGGTTCAACATCCGATGCCGTATCGGATTGCGAATCAGTTTCATTATCATCGGAAGGAAACCGAACATTTGCATCCGCAATTTCTTGGACATCACCATTTGGATCTCTAAGTGATGTTTCAGGAGCCCTTGTGTCGTCCTCAATTGCATGCATTTCCATCTCATCCTCTTGAAATGCAGGGCACTCGGCTGATTGACTTGATGAACTCTCCTCTAATACGATTGTTGAACGTGGGACGATTTTAGAAACGGCCCACCAATCTCGCTTGTCGTTGCGCAAACTTGGATATCCGCAGTAAAAGACTTGCTGAGCTTGGGATGCAAGGATGAATGGGTCATATTTCTGCAATCTTCGTCGATGGTTCACTTCAACCAAATTGTAGTCGTTATGAACCCTTTTGCCCACAGGAACTATCGGATCGAACCAATCACAACGAAACAATACGGTTCGTTTCATAGGCCAACCGGGATATTCAACTTCAACCACCTCTACTAACTTTCCATAATAATCCTGCATATTTGCTCCAACACTTTCTCCTTTCACACACACGCCCCAGTTCTGCGTGCCTCTTGAAGCTGCTAATCGTTCAATCTGAAATTTGTACCCATTTACAAAATAGCCAGTAGAGGTTGTTACGGTCTTCAATGGCCATTGCGATAGACATTTAATGAAAATATTGTCGGTTGTGGACCATGGACCGTTGACCTATAAATTAATAAGCTATTGACATCCAATTCAAAAAAAATAGCCATTATCGAAATTGATTGAGTGATACTACTCACAAATTCATAAAACCAGTAAGCAAACTCCGTTTCTAATTTCTGCCCAATTGCAACTTGACTGATGTCGGGATTCATCTGTCGTTGTCTATCACAAAACATCCTTATGGGATGAAAAGGATGAAAACTAATGTTAGAAATTAAATATTATGGTATATTATAATTAAAATTAAAATTTCCAATTTAGCATTGAAGTATACACTTACTCAATATATGGATCGACTTCTCTACAGTTCATTAGGATGTAATAATGTGCTGCATTATACTCCATATCGCTAAGATTTCTTGACTTCTGCCCACCAAAGGAACGGCCGATAGCTTTAAAAATTGATATTCTACCGTCATTAGCTTCTCCTTCGTCCACACATACGTCATCGTTACGACCATGATTTCGGCTCCTCGTGTGGACGTGACCCTCAAAGTAATGTGAGGCAAAAGCTGAAACTTCTTCGACCAAGTGTGCATTGCATATAGAACCTTCAACCCTTGCCTTATTACGCACATTATTTTTTAACTTCTTAAGATACCTATATGTAAAGTTGCAACAAAAAATTAACCAATTTTTCAAGCAATGAAATAATATTTGAAATGTCAACATATCTTAATGATGTATATATTTACCTCTCGAAAGGATACATCCAGCGATACTGCACGGGACCAGCTATGCTCGCTTCGTATGGCAAGTGAACCGGTAAATGCTCCATTGAGTCAAAAAAACTGGGAGGAAATATTCGCTCAAGCTTGCATAAAATAATTGGAATTTCCTCCTCAAGCCTTGCCATGGATGCAGAAGTAATGACTGCGGCAGATAACTCCTTGAAGAATAAGCTGAGCTCCGTAATTGCCTTCCAGACATGTTGCGGAAGCAACTCACGAAAAGCTATAGGTAATAACCGTTGCATGAAAACATGGCAGTCGTGACTCTTCATGCCGAACAACTTGAGCTTATGCATGTCCACACACCTACCGATATTTGAGGCATAACCATCTGAAAATTTTAACCCTCTAAGCCAGTTACATAAAACTTCTCGTGAATTTCTGTCAAGAGTGTAACATGCTTTAGGATAGGTCCCATCGGCACTCCTTCTCAAATCACCTCTTCTGCAGTACTGATTAAGTTCTTCTCTTGACTTTGCAGTATCTTTTGTTTTTCCCGGGATGTTTAGCACCGTGTTAAATATGTTATCAAAGAAATTTTTCTCGATATGCATAACATCCAAGTTGTGCCGGATGAGATTTGTGCTCCAATAAGGCAAATCCCAAAATATACTTCGCTTCTTCCAGTTATGTTCTTTACATATACGGCCATTTATTCTATCTGCATCCGGTTCCCATGCATACATCAACCCCAAATGCTCTATAGAATCAAATAGATCCGTGCCGGACCTAACCGGTTCGGCAAATTTTGTGACTGCTTTGTTCTTCCGGAAGGCGATCAAGTTACGCCTGTAAGGATGATTTGGGGGCAAGAACTTCCTATGGTTATCAAACCATGACTGCTTACCACTCTTCTGCAATGTAAATGCATCCGAATCATACATGCAATGAGGGCATGCCAGACGTCCAGCAGTGCTCCAACCAGACAACATTGCATATGCCGAAAAATCACTTATTGTCCACATCAAAGCAGCTCTCATTAAGAAATTCTGTTTCATAGAAATGTCGTAGGCTACGACTCCTGTTTCCCACAACATTTTCAATTCGGCCACCAACGGTTGCAGAAAGACATCAATCTTTTCCTTTGGATTTGATGGTCCTGGAACCAAAACGGTTAAAAACATTGCAGTATCTTTCATGCACTTCCATGGAGGAAGGTTATATACAGTCAGTATCACAGGCCAACATGAATACTGTTGCCCCGCTTGACCAAATGGTTGGAAACCATCGGTACAAAGACCTAATCTCACATTCCTTATATCTTCAGCGAAATCAGGATGATTTTCATTGAAATGCTTCCAAGCCTTTGAATCTGATGGATGCCGCATTTCATCCTCTTTAGATTCATGTTCGGCATGCCATCTCATATCAGCAGCTGTTGCCTCAGATCTGTATAATCTCTGCAGGCGTGGGTAAGAGGAAAGTAATGCATCCTCTTGTAAGGCACACTTTTCCTCCTACTTGTACCGGCTCCTCCTTCGGTGTTTTTGTACCTCGATTGCCCATAAATCTTACACCATCTCAGCTCTGAGTCTTCACCCCAAAATATACAATTGTTCAAGCAACAATCGATCTTATTAACTGGGAGCCCAAGCCCACGCAACAACTTCTTTGTTGCGTAAAAACTGTCTGCCGCAACATTGTCATTTGGCAAAATTTCTTTGATTAACCCAGCTACAGAATTGAACGCCTTTTCTGATAATCGATGTTCTGCCTTAATATTCAACATTCGAGCAGCTGTAGACAACTGGGAATGACCCTCACAACCAGGATACAATTCTTGATTTGCAGCACGCAACATATCATAAAATTGCTGTGCTTCTGGATTTGGTTCTTCCATAAATGTATTCTGATTGAATTCATTACCCGATGCATTCATCACCATTTGTTCATATGTGTTTAAATTCACAAATGGTTCATCTACGGGAATTGACTCTTGTTGGCCTATAACAGCTGCTGGAATATCCTCTGGTTCACCATGACAGTACCAAACATAGTAATCAGGAACAACCCCTTCTTACACAAATGCACCTTAACAGTTTCCACATCTCTGTAGGCTTTATTCTGACACCTGTGGAAGTTGCATGGGCACCTAATCCTAGGGCCATCCATCCAGTCAGGTTGGCTACATGCAAATGCGATAAATTCTTCCAATCCATTCAGAAAATCTGGATTAAGCAAGCCATCTTTTATCCTTGCATACATCCACGAGCGAGCCCCGCTCATTTTTGACCGACTTATACAAAGTCTGGTAAATCATTAAATGAAACCACAAAATAAAACTATATTAGTATTACTAAATATATAACTAAATATTTCTTGGTCACAACTAAGGTTAATAACAACCATTTAAATCATTTATAAGTAAACCAAATTTTTTTTAGGCAACTAAGGTCCCTACCATGCAAGGGCGAGCCACGGCTACGATCCTTGGCGTGCTAGCAAGGACCGATGCACAGGTTCATGGCTAATGGGAGGGCTTGAGTTTGGGTCGGGCCGCAAGGCGGTGCGTTTAATCATGAGACTTCACAAGCATTCAAGTGTCTTAAATTAATTCTACCTTCACTCCATGTCTATAAGGTAAGGCCCTATCCCATTCAAGAATATTTTTTGTGATATGTTATTCTGCTATTAATTATCATCGATCGGTTACATTGAAATTTCGGCAGCATTTCCCCATATGTTCTCCTAAATGTGTGGTATATAAGCCACACTAGGAGAACGTATGAGCAAATACAAACCGAAATCTCACCCAACGATGATTAATAGCAGACTAACATATCGCAAGAAATATTCCCAAACTGTCCACCAGGACAATTTGAGAATTTGCAAGACTAAGGCTTACAAATTCTCAAACGGGTCTAAAGGTTATAGTGCTGTGATTATGGAAGTCCGAAGACAATCGAACTTATGCTTGTTATTCTTAACTTCTTGTGAATTATACATGTAATCACTAACTTTTTAAGATTATTGTGTCAAATACAAATGTTTGTGAAGACTAAAATGTAAATCATTGAAACTACTAATTT
>UESW01004384.1:59063-92012 GCA_900491605.1 Calamus simplicifolius
TTTTACGAATTTTTTTTTTTTTGTGACAGTGGCCTGTCCACCGTGGCCAGGCCACTGCCGGCCATGGCAGCGGCCATGGCCACGGCCATGGCAGCGGCCGTGGCCGCCTTGTCCGGCCGCGGCCACGGCCGTGGCCGGACAAGAAAAAAAGGGGGGGGGGGGGGGGGGTTCCCCCCCCTTATTAAGAAGTTTTTTTTTTTGTGACAGTGGCCTGGCCACCATTGACGGCCACGGCAGCGGCCGTGGCCATGGCACGTGGCCGCCTTGTCCAGCCGCGGCCACGGCCGTGGCCGGACAAGAAAAAAAGGGGGGCGGGGGGGCGGGGGGGTTTCCCCCCCACCCCTCCCCTGTTAAGAAATTTTTTTTTTTTGTGACAGTGGCCTGGCCACCGTGGCCAGGCCACTGCCGACCACGGCAGCGGCCGTGGCCGGAGAAGACGGCCACGGCAGCGACCATGGCCGCCTTGTCCGGGCGGCCACGGCCGTGGTCGGACAAGAAAAAAAGGGGGGGGGGGGGTTCCCCCCCCCCTCTGTTAAGAAATTTTTTTTTTTTTATGACAGTGGCCTGGCCACCATGGCCAGGCCACTGCCGGCCACGGCAGCGGCCGTGGCCGGAGAAGACGGCCACGGCACGGCCGTGGCCGGAGAAGACGGCCACGGCAGTCCGGACAAGAAAAAAGGGGGGGGGGTTCCCCCCCCCCCTGTTAAGAAATTTTTTTTTTTTTGTGATAGTGGCCTGGCCACCGTGGCCAGGCCACTGCCGGCCACGGCAGCGGCCGTGGCCGGAGAAGACGGCCACGGCAGCGGCCGTGGCCGCCTTGTCCGGCCACGGCAAGAAAAAAAGGGGGGGGGGCGGGGGGGTTTCCCCCCCCCTGTTAAGAAATTTTTTTTTTTTGTGACAGTGGCCTGGCCACCATGGCCGAACAAGAAAAAAAGGGGTGGGGGTTCCCCTCCCCCCCTGTTAAGAATTTTTTTTTTTTTTGTGACAGTGGCCTGGCCACCGTGGCCAGGCCACTGCCGGCCCGGCAGCGGCCGTGGTCGGGGAAGACGGCCACGGCAGCGATCGTGGCCGCCTTGTCCGGCCGCGGCCACGGCCGTGGCCGGACAAAAAAAAGGGGGGGGGCGGGGGGGGTTTCCCCCTCCCTGTTAAGAAATTTTTTTTTTTTTTGTGACAGTGGCCTGGCCACCGTGGCCAGGCCACTGCCGGCCACGGCAACGGCCGTGGCCGGAGAAAATGGCCACGGCAGCGGCCGTGGCCGCCTTGTCCGGCCGCGGCCACGGCCGTGGCCGAACAAGAAAAAAAGGGGGGGGGCGGGCCCCCCTGTTAAGAAATTTTTTTTTTTTGTGACAGTGGCCTGGCCACCGTGGCCAGGCCACTGCCGGCCACGACAGCGGCCGTGGCCGGAGAAGACGGCCACGGTCTTGGCCGTGGCTGGAGGGAAATGATTAAAAAAAAATTTTTTTTAGAGAGTGTGGTGGCTTACCTTGGTCGAGAGAAGACGGCGGAGTCGAAGGAGAACGCTGGGGAGCCGGAGCACCAGAGGGAAGGCGTCGGAGCAGCGAAGTGGGAGGCAAAATTTTTTGAGCACGACGGCGGCTAGGTCAAGACGGGGAAGAAGAAGAAGAGAAGGCTCGCTTTTATATAAGTAATTAGCGACGCAATAATTTGCGTCGCTAATCCATCGTTAATCTGGTTTTATTATAATTTTATGAAAAAATAGCGACTCAAATAATTGCGTCGCTAATGCGTCGCTAACTTGGCGCCAATCTCCGACGGAAAATTTATTTTTATTTTCTAGGAATTGCGTCGCTAAGGCGTCACAATATTTTTTTAATATTTTTAATTGATTAAAATAATAACTTATTACAATAATTGCGACGCAAGCAGTGCGTCGCAATAATTTTTAAATATTATATGATAATATTTATAATTTATAATAATAATTGCGACGTAAATTTTATCGCAATAATTTTTTAATATTTTATTAATACTAAAAAAATTTATTAATACTAAAAAAATTTATATTTACTAAAAATAATTGCAACGCATACATTGCGTCGCAATATTTGTTTAATTTTTTCCTAAAATGCGTCGCTACGGCGTCGCAAATTTTTTTAAATATTTATTAATGATAATATTTAGAATTTAAGATAATAATTGCGACGCCTTATTGCATCGCAATAATTTTTTTAATATTTTAATTAGATATATTTATTTAAAAAACATTACGATGTAAATTATGCGTCGCAATATTATATTTTTTTTATTAATACTGATAAAAATTATTTTTACTAAAAATAATTGCGACGCATACATTGCGTCGCAATATTTATTTTATTTTTCTGCTAAAATGCGTCGCTACGGCGTCGCAATAATTTTTTAATATTTTTTTAAAACTTTTCATAAATTTTTTTTGAGTAATTATAAGTGATCCGACGGTTGCGATCGATCCAAGCCATGATCGATCCTAGTCGGCGATTATCCGATGTTTGCGATCGATCGAAGCCCTGATCCCGATCGGCCACGACCAATCTCGGACCGTGGCAATCGGTCCGATCGGCAACGATCCGACGGTTGCGATTGATCCAAGCACTGATCTCAATCGGCCATGACCGATCCCGGACCGTTGCGATCGGTCCAAGATTGCTGGCGATCCGACGGTTGCAATCGATCCAAGCCCTGATCCCGATCGGCCATGACTGATTTCAGACCGTGGCGATCGGTCCGATCGACAATGATCCAACGGTTGCGATCGATCCAAGCCCTGATCCCGATCGCCATGACCGATCTCAGACCGTGGCGATCGCACCGATCAGCGTCGATCCGACGGTTGCCATCGATCGAAGCCCTGATCGATCCCGGTCGGCGATCAACGATCTCGGACCGTCACGATCGATCCAATACGCGACAATCCGACGGTCCAAGCTGTGATCCCGATCGGCCACGACTGATCTCGGACCGTGGCGATCGGTCCGATCGGCAATGATTCGACAGTTGCGATCGATCCAAGCCCTGATCCCGATCGTCCATGACCGATCTCGGACCGTGGCGATCGCATCGATCGGCGTCGATCCGACGGTTGCCATCGATCGAAGCCCTGATCGATCCCGATCGGCGATCAATGATCTCGGACCATCACGATCGATCCGATATGCGACAATCCGACGGTTGCGATCGATCCAAGCCGTGATCCTGATCGGCCACGATTGATCTCAGACCGTGGCGATCGGTCCGATCGGCAATGATCCGACGATTGCGATCGATCCAAGCCCTGATCCCGATCGTCCATGATCGATCTTGGACCGTGGCGATCGCACCGATCGGCGTCGATCCGACGGTTGCCATCGATCGAAGCCCTGATCGATCCCGGTCGGCGATCAACGATCTCGGACCGTCGCGATCGATCCGATATGCGACAATCCGACGGTTGCGATCAATCCAAGCCGTGATCCCGATCGGCCATGACCGATCTCGGACTGTGGCGATCGGTCCGATCGGCAACAATCTGACGGTTGTGATCGATCCAAGCCGTGATCCTGATCGGCCATAACCTATCTCGGACCGTTGCAATCCGTCCGAGATCGGCAATAATCCGACGGTTGCGATCGATCCAAGCCATGATCCCGATCGGCCATGATCGATCTCGGACCGTGGCGATCGGTCCGATCGGCAACGATTCGATGGTTGCGATCGATCCAAGCCCTGATCCTGATCGGCCACGATCGATCACGGACTGTTGCGATCGGTCCAAGATCGCTGGCGATCCGACGGTTGCAATCGATCCAAGCCCTGATCCCGATCGGCCACGACTGATCTCGGACTGTGGCGATCGGTCCGATCGGCAACGATCCGACAGTTGCAATCGATCGAAGCCCTGATCCCGATCGATCTCGGACCGTGGCAATCGGTCCGATCGACAACGATCCGACAGTTGCGATCGATCCAAGCACTGATCCCGATCGGCCATGACCGATCCCGGACCGTTGCGATCGGTCCAAGATCGCTGGTGATCCGACGGTTGCAATCGATCCAAGCCCTGATCCCGATCGGCCATGACTGATCTCGGACCGTGGCGATCGGTCCGATCGGCAATGATCCGACGGTTGCGATCGATCCAAGCCCTGATCCCGATCGTCCATGACCGATCTCGGACCGTGGCGATTGCACCGATCGGCGTCGATCCGACGGTTGCCATCGATCGAAGCCCTGATCGATCCCGGTCACCATCAACGATCTCGGACCGTCGCGATCGATCCGATAGGCGATAATCGACGGTTGCGATCGATCCAAGCTGTGATCCCGATCGGCCACGACCGATCTCGGACCGTGGCGATCAGTCCGATCGGCGACAATCCAACGGTTGCGATCGATCCAAGCCCTCATCCCGATCGGCTATGATCGATTCCAGACCGATGTGATCGGTTCGGGATCACTGACGATCCGACGGTTGCGATCGATCCAAGCCCTGATCCCGATCGGCCACGATCGATCTTGAACCATGGCGATCGGTCCGATCGGCGACGATCCGAGGGTTGCGATCGATCCAAGCCCTTATTCCGATCAGTCACGATCGATTTTGGACCGATCGCTATTTAATATAATTAATTTTTTAAATACATTGCGACGCAAGGGTTGCATCATAATTTTTTAATATATAATTATATTACATAAAAATTAATTTTAATTACAATAATTACGATGCAACAAATTCGTTGCTATATTAAAATATAATTTTTTAATTAATTTTTTGGTTTATTGCGTCGCTAATGCGTCACTATTTAACATAATTAATTTTTAAAAACATTACAACGCACTGTGTTACGTCGCAATTATTTTTTCTCATATTATACTTTATAAAATTTAATTTTATTAAAATAATTGTGACACATTTATTGCGTCGCTAAATTAAAAAATATTTTCTAATTTTCTGGTTTATTGCGTCGCTAATACGTCGCTATTTAAAATATAATTTTTTTTAAAACATTACGACGCACTGAGTTGCGTCGTAATATTTTTTTCTAATATTTCTACTTAAAAATTTAATTTTATTTAAATTATTTGTGACACAATTGGTGCGTCGCTAAATTAAAAATAATTTTTAAATTTTTTGGTTTATTGCGTCGCTAATGCGTTGCTATTAATATATTTAATTCTTTAAAACATTGCGATGCACTGTATTGCGTCGCAATATTTTTTTTCGATATTTAAATTTATAAAATTAATTTTCATTTAAATTATTTGCGACGCAATTGGTGTGTCACTAAATTAAAATAATTTTTTTTATTTTTTGGTTTATTGTGTCGCTAATGCGTCGCTATTTAACATATTTAATTCTTTTAAAAATATTGTGACGCAATGTGTTGTGTCGCAATATTTTATTCGATATTTTATTTAATAAAAAATTAATTTAAAATATTGCGATGCATTATTTGCGTCGTAATATTAAAAATTAATTTTTTCTGAGTTTCTGGTTAATTGAGTCGCTAATGCGTCGCTAATTGCGTCGCAAATTTTTGTTATCACAGAGGCGTCGCAAGTGGTCGCAATTTAGTGACGCATAATTGCGTCGCTAAATTTGCGTCGCTATTTCAGTATTTTCTTGTAGTGGGAGCCCGAGGAGGCATGAAGTCCAAGGCCGAGGGTACTTGGGTTTGAGGCCGAGGGGACGTGAAGTTCGAGGCCGATGGGACCCGCAGTCAGACTCGGAGGCTAAGGAGGCATGAGGTCCAAGACTGAGGGAACCTGGGGTCCGAGGCCGAGGGGATCTTAGAGATCGAGTCTGGGTTCCATCAGTTGCTTCTTTCATCAACTCTAATGCGGCTCGATCAACAACATCACCAACAGCTTTATATTTCTACTTTGGTTAGAGATGCTAAACGAATCAAGCAACCTATGGCACAGTTTATAGCCTGGTATAACATAGGCAATTCTGGGCACGGCATGATCCTTTCGATTGTATTAGTCTAGCATGACCCATGGGCTGGTATGGACCAAGAATGCAATCTCGCATGGCATGTGGCAGATTGTTTGAGGTCCTTTTGTATGTTTTTTCATTCTTACCCTTTTATAACACACATAAATAGCTAGTTTCAGGAGTATTCTTGTTCCTTTTTATAGAAAAGAGTCTTTACCTTTTTTTAAAACAAAAAGTAGCTAATTTTTAAAGGTATTCTTATTTATTACTCAAAAAGATCTATTTATCCTTTCTAAGAGTTAAAAAGCAGCTAGTTTGCAAGGTTATTTTGAATATTTAAAGGCTCTTCAATCCGATAAATATCCCAAACCTCTCTCCCTTATCTTATACTAAACTCTAAGCTCTACTAGTTTCCCTACAAGCTATGATAATCTTTTTATAAATTTTTCTAAATTCATAAGTTTTTTCTAATCTCTTTACAAGTTTTCACTATAAGAAAATACTGAGATAGCGATGCAAATTTAGCGACGCATTTTGTGTCGCTAAATTACGACCAAATTGCGACGCCTTAGCGACAATAAAAAATAGCGACGCATTTAGCGACGCAATTGTGATGCATAGCTTAAAAAATTTAAAAATATTAAATTTTAATTTAGCGACGCACATAGTGCATCGCTATTTTAAGAGAAATTAATATTTATAAAATAAAATTAGGAAATAAAAATATTGCGATGCATTTCATTGCATCGCAATGATTTTTTTTAAAAAATAATTATATTAAATAGCGATGCATTAGCAACGTAATAGACCAAAAAATTTAAAAAAAAAAAATTTTTAATTTTGCGACGCAAGTATTGCGTCGCAATCTTTTTAAAATATTGCGACGCAACAAGTTGCGTCGCAATTATTTTAAGAAAAATTAATTTTTATAAACTATAATTATGAAATAAAAATATTGCGACGCAACTCAGTGCATCGCCATTTTTTTAAAAAAATTAATTATGTTAAATAGCGATGCATTAACGATGCAATAAACTAGGAAATTAAAAAAATTAATTTTTAATTTAGCGACGCAAAAGATGCGTCGCAATGTTTAAAAAAAATTAAATTTTATAAAATATAATTAAAAGATAAAAAATAAAAATAAAACATTGCGACGTAATGAAATGCATCGCAATTATTTTATAAAAATTAATTTTATTACATGCGTCGAATTGATCGTCGGTGATCGGGATCATGACTTGGATCGATTGCAACCATCGGATCGTCGCCGATCGGATTGATCGCAACGATCTGATAATGGCTTGGATTGATCACAACCATCGGATCATCGCCAATCGGATTGATCGCAACGGCCCAAGATTGATCGTTGGTGACCGGGATCTTGGCTTGGATTGATCGCATGTCGTCAGATCATCGCCGATCGGATTGATCGCAATTGTCCGAGATCGATCGTCGGTGACCAGGATCATGGCTGGATCGGTCGCAACTGTCGGATCATCGCCGATCGGATTGATCGCAACGGTCCGAGATCGATCGTCAGTGATCGAGATCGTGGCTTGGATCAATCGCATGCCGTCAGATCGTCGCCGATCGGATTGATCGCAACGATCCGAGATCAATCGTCGACGACCAGGACCGTGGCTTGGATCGATCGCAACCGTCGGATCATCGCCGATCGGATTGATCGCAACAGTCCGAGATCGATCGTTGGCGACCGGGATCGTGGCTTGGATCTATCGCAACCATCGAATCATCGCCGATCGAATTGATCGCAACGGTCCTAGATCGATCGTCTGTGACCGGGATCGTGGCTTGGATCGATCGTAACCGTCGGATCGTCGCCAATCGAATTGATCGCAACGGTTCGAGATCGATCATCGGCGATCGGAATCGTGGCTTGGATCGATCGCAACGGTCGGATCATCGCCGGTCGGATCGATTGC
Organism: Calamus simplicifolius; assembly: GCA_900491605.1. NCBI lineage: Eukaryota > Viridiplantae > Streptophyta > Magnoliopsida > Arecales > Arecaceae > Calamus > Calamus simplicifolius. The sequence goes on from UESW01004384.1 coordinate 66,924, forward strand.
AACGGTCCGAGATCGATCATCGGAGACTGGGATCATGGCTTGGATCGATCGCATGCCATCGGATCATCGCCGATCGGATTGATTGCAATGGTCCGAGATCGATCGTCGGCGACTGGGACCGTGGCTTGGATCGATCACATGCTGTCGGATCGTCGCTGATCGGATTTATCGCAATGGTCCGAGATCGATCGTCGGCGATCGGGATCGTGGCTTGGATCGATCGCATGCCGTCGGATCATCGCCGATCCGATTGATCGCAACGGTTCGAGATCGATCGTTGGCGACTGGGATTGTGGCTTGGATCGATCGCAACCGTTGGATCATCGCCGATCGAATTGATCGCAATGGTCCGAGATCGATCGTCGGCGACCAGGATCATGGCTTGGATCGATCGCAACCGTCGGATCGTCGCCGATTGGATTGATCGCAACTATCCAAGATCGATCGTCGACGACCGGGATAGTGGCTTGGATCGATTGCATGTCGTCGGATCATCGCCGGTCGGATTGATTGCAATGGTCCGAGATCGATCATCGGTGACTGGGATCGTGGCTTGGATCGATTGCAACCGTCGGATCGTCGCTGATCGGATTGATCGCAACGGTCCGAGATCGATCGTCGGCGACCAGGATCGTGGCTTGTATCGATCGCAACCGTCGGATCGTCGCCGATCGGATTGATCGCAACAGTCCGAGATCGATCGTCGACGACCGGGATCAGGGCTTGGATCGATCGCAAGCGTTGAATCATCGCCGATCGGATTGATCGCAACAGTTCGAGATCGATCGTCGACAATCGAGATCATGGCCTGGATCGATCGCATGCCATTGGATCGTCGCCGATCGGATTGATCGCAACGGTCCGAGATCGATCGTCGACGATCGGGATCGTGGCTTGGATCAATCGCATGCCGTCGGATCGTTGCAATTTTTTTAAAATAATAAATTATGTTAAATAGCGACGCATTAGCGATGCAATAAACTAGATAATTAAAAATAATAATTTTTTAATTTTATGACGGGCGTATTGCGTCGCAAGTTTTTTTAAAAAATAAGTGTTATAAAAATTATTAAAAATAAAACATTGCGATGCAACCATGTGCATCGTAATTGTTTTCAAAAAAAATTAATTTTATAAAATATAATTATGAAATAAAATATTGCGACGCCAATCGTTGCATCGTAATTTTGTTTAAAATAATAAATTATGTTAAATAGCGACGCAATAAATAAGATAATTAAAAAAATTAATTTTTAATTTTGTGACGTGCGTATTGCGTCACAATTTTTTTTTAAAAAATAAGTATTATAAAAATTATTAAAAATAAAACATTGCGATGCAACCATGTGCGTCGTAATTATTTTAGAAAAAATTAATTTTATAAAATATAATTATAAAATAAAAATATTGCGACGCCAATCGGTGCATCACAATTTTTTTAAATAATAAATTATGTTAAATAGTGATGCCTTAGCGACGCAATAAACCAGATAATTAAAAAAAATTAATTTTTAATTTTGTGGCGCACGTATTGCGTCTCAAGTTTTTTTAAAAAATAAGTGTTATAAAAATTATTAAAAATAAAACATTGCGATGCAACCATGTGCATCGCAATTGTTTTCAGAAAAATTTAATTTTATAGAATATAATTATGAAGTAAAATATTGCGATACCAATCTGTTCGTCACAATTTTTTAAAATAATAATTATGTTAACTAGCGACGCATTAGTGATGCAATAATCCAGAAAATTAAAAATAATTAATTTTTATTTAGTGACGCAAGTATTGTGTCGCAATTGTTTAAAAAAAATTAAGTGTTGTAAAAAATATTAAAAATAAAATATTACGACACAAATATATGCGTCGCAATTATTTTTAAAAAATTAATTTATTATAAATTATAATTATGAAATAAAAATATTACGACGCATTAGCGACACATTTTTTTAGAAAATAAAAAAATATTTTCCGCCGGTCATTGCCGCCAAATTAGCAACTCATTAGTGACGCAATTATTTGCATCGCTAAGTTTCACAGAAAATAAAAAAAAAGCTGATATAGCGACGTATTAGCGACGCATAATTGCGTCGTTAATCTATAATAAATTTTAAAAAAAAGTAGTGAGGGATTAGCGACGCAAAATTATGTCGCTAATCCCTAATATATAATCTGAGTTGCGCTCGCCCACCCCCCCCACGACCTCTTCTTCTTCCTCTTCGTGCCCTAACCGCAGTCTCCTCCTCCGGCTCCCCCCACCCCCTCCCCCGGCGCTACAAACCCACCAACGGCGGCCCCCCCGGCACAAGGAGTGCCCGGCGGCGTCCCCCTTCTAGCGAGGTAAGCCCGCATTTTTTTTAAAAAATACTCTTCCCCCACCCTTGAGGCCACTGCCACGGCGGCGGCCGTGGCCGTCGTCTCAGGCCACGGCCGCGGCCATGGCCAGCGGTGGCCTGGCCCGGTGGCTAGGCCACTGTTTTTTTAAAAAAAAAAATTGTACGGGTGGGGTTTTTCCCCCACCCCTGAGCCCACGGCCACGGCGGCGGTCGTGGCCGGCGGCCAGGCCATCGTTAAAAAAAAATTTAAAGGGGTGAGGTTTTTACCCCACCCCTGAGCCCACGGGCACGTCGGTGACCGTGGCCAGAGACGATGGCCATGGCCGCGGCCGTGGCCGGCGGTGGCCTGGCCACAGTGGCCAAGCCACTGTTAAAAAAAAAAATTGAAGGGGTGGGGTTTTTCCCTCACCCCTGAGGCCACGGCGGCGGCGGTGGCCTGGCCACCGTTAAAAAAAAAAATGTGTGGGTGTGGTTTTTCCCCCACCCCTAAGGCCACGACCACTGTTTTAAAAAAAAATTGTAGGGGTGGGGTTTTTCCCCCACCCTGAGGCCACGGCCACAGCGGCGGCCGTGGCCGGCGGTGGGCTGGCCACCATTTAAAAAAAATGTGTGGGTGGGGTTTTTCCCCCATGGTGGCCAGGCCACAGTTTTTTTTTAAAAAATAAGGGCCGGGTTGGGGTTTTTCCCCCACCCCTACCATTTTCGGCCACGGCCGCGACCGTGACCGTGGTCTCAGAGGGTGCGGTTTTTTTTTTCATTTATTATGAAATTTTTTTATTTAAGTTATTTATGTTTAGAAACTCAATTTTACATGAAAAATTAGAGAAATTTGTATGTAATCTATAATCTTATAATGCATAATTTGATATTTGCATAATATTTGATATATTTAAAATTTATATATTTAGATTTATAAATGTCTTGTGTTATCGAATCTATTTATTTTTGAAATATTGTTCATGATATATTATTATTAGAATGCTTATCATGCAATTTATATGGTTTTGATAGTTTAGATGATTAAATTTTTAATAAATTTATATTTCTTTATTACTTGTTATTTTGGCTTAGCAAATTTTAAATTATTAGTTCTTAAATATTGTCACAATTATTTTCTTAGAAAATTAGAAAAAAATTTAGAGTATTCATGTTCTTCAATTGAAAGAAATTTGATATAGGAAACCATAATTTGATATAATTCCTAAAATTCTAAACCAATCAATCAAAATAAATTCGATATCATGAAGGAAAAATGATATAGCTCATTTAGAACTAAATTTAATGCAAGAATATATTGTGAACTCAGATTCAAGTACTGAAAGAATATAACTCCTCCTAAAAAAAGAATTTGACACACATACTATGTCAAGTTCGTTCTTTGATTTTTCATATTATTTCTCACAACACTATAACCTTTAGACCCGTTTGAGACTTTGTAAGACTTAGTCTTGCAAATTCTCAAATTGTCCTAGTGGACAGTTTGAGATTATTTTTTGTGATATGTTTGTCTTCTATTCGTCATCGTTAGTTGAGCTTGCAGTTTGTATATCCTCATACGTTCTCCTAGTGTGGCATATAAGCCACACATTTAGGAAAACATAAGGGGAATTGCTACCGAAATTTCAACGTAAATGATGATAATTTTGAGCAGAATAACATATCGCATAAAATAATCTTGAATGGGATAGAGCCTTACCTAAGTTCTAGTGGAGTGAAAGTGGAATTCATTTAGGATACTTGCTTACTTGTAAAGTCTAATGATTGAATGGACCCTGGTCCTAGGCCTCGGTCCTGGATATTACGTCAAGGATCGTAGCCACGGCCCGGCCTTGATTTATCGGTATAATTAAAGAGGCACAATATTTGTTATTTAGCTTAGATATGTAAAAGAATTAATCTATTGCTATAATGACTAATGTAAAATTAAATTGTTGTCTCCTTTAATGGTTTACTAGGAATTGTATAAGTTGGTCAAAAATGAGCGGGGTTCGCTCGTGGATGTATTTAAGGTTAAAAGATGGGTTGCTTAATCCAGATTTTCTAAATGGATTGGAAGAATTTATAGCATTTGCATGTAGTCAACCCGAATGGATGGATGGGCCTAGGATCAGGTGCTCCTGCAACTTACGCAAGTGTCAGAATAAAGCCTATAGAGATGTTGAAACTGTGAAGGTGCACTTGTGTAAAAGGGGTTTGAACCAACATTTCACGAAATAAATGACACTTATTAAAGATATAGGTTCATTCAATTTCAATTTATTTTTATAAGTGTTATTTTTACATAGTTATAATTAATCGTAATTATATTGCATTGCATTAATCTTTAGTATTTTCAGTATGATGGACCGAGGTAGATCTACCGACTTGTCAGACGTAGCCCTGCTGCATCAGATCCACTATGAGCCCTGAGCACGGACTTTGCCTCTCCAGGCGTCGACGCTCATCCAGTATTTTTCTTTACCCGATCGGCACAGACCTCCGAGAGTTCTTCCACCATCGGTCGCACCGTACTTCGACTTGGATGCTCATGGGCTGTAAGTATATACTAATTGTAATATATGTTTATATTTTTAAGTCAATTACTTATAAATTATTTTTTTAACAGATTTATTGAGCAGCATATGTATCGAGCCACATCAGCTCTATATTTCAGAGCGTGCTGATCCCAGTGGCTACGATTGGCGCCATATATCAGCAGCCACGAGGGAGTTTTATTTTTCAGAGTTTCAGGTAAACTTATTAAATACATTTATCAATGATATAAAATTTTTAATCTTAATAAATTGTGAAACTAACTATTTATTTCAATGCAGAAAAAGTTTACATGGGACCCTGCCATCCATGATGCCATTAGGGCAGCATGGAATGCTTGCGGCACGCCGATACTCCGACATGCTTTATCGTTGGAGGAGTTCGGGTGACCGTTCAGGGCATGTGCCAGAGGGTATTTGGCCAGTGGCAGCAGGCTGGCAGTCCGATGGCTGGATCAGGAGGTCCGCATCAGCCAGCACGAACCGCCGATCTGAGAAGGGCGGTCGTGGCACGGGTCTCTCCTGTCACACACGGGTTCCATTTCGATTCAGGAGCACAGACGCCGTATGGTAAGAAAACATAACAATTTAAATACTTGTTATTTATATTCTTTCTTCTACTTTTGTAGTTCGAACAGGAGGGCGGAGATCCTGGTGAGTTTCGTCTATTCAGGGCGACACACACCAGGAGGACGGTTCCTGGGTCGATACACGATCACGGGAGGTTGGGGTAAAAAATTAGATTTATATTTTATTTGTTTAATTTCTAAATATTTTATTCAGCTTTTATTAATTCATTTATTGTTGATTTTATAATTTCAAAGGCACGAGTCGAGGAGCTTCAGTCCCAGGCATCGCAGGTCGACTCCACTGATGGGGGCCGCCCATCGAACTCTCAGCAGAGGAGAGTCGACGTGTGTTTTTGGAGGCTGTTGGTGCCCGCAAGACCGTAGGGTCTATGGTTTGGGCACTAGAGCTTCTACATATTTTCCCATCAGGCCTCCAGTTCGCGTGGTTCTGGCGATATTCCTCCCGAGCGTTTAGACGACTTCGGAGATCTATTCAAGGAGAAGTTCGCCAGGAGGTTCGAGGAGGATTTTGAGGATCGTAGAGACCATATAGTTAGATGCAGGATTTAGTTCGTCTCCTATCGCAGGGTTCAGTCCAGCCTTCGCAGCCTCCACAGCCGCCTGCAGATACATGATGTTTTTTTTTTCACTACTTGATGTATTTTTTTTTCTATTTTATATGAAAATTTTAAATAATTATAAAATAAAGTTTTATTGATTTTTAAAAATTTTGTAATGATTGTTTTGGTCAATTGTATTAGCAATTACATTGTATTAGCAAGTTTATTTATATTATTTTATTTCTTTTAACTAAATAAATTAATTTACTTAAAAATAAAAATAAATTTACTTTATTTTTTAAAAAAATAATAAATTAATTTGCGACGCTATTTTCCATCGCAATTAATTTAAAAAATATAAATTATGTTATTTTAATTTTTTAAAAATAAAATAATTAATTAGCGATGCAATTGCGACAAGAATTTTCATCGCAAATATTTTAAAAAAAATTTATTTTTAAAGTAGCAACGCATTTAGGGGCATCACAATTATTTTTAAAAATTAAAAATTATTTTATTTTATTTTTTTAAAAATAAATTAATTAATTAGCGATGCTATTTTCCATCGTAATTAATTTAAATATATTAAAAATTATTTTATTTAATTTTTTTTTAAAAAAAATAATTAATTAGCGATGCAATTGCGATGATATTTTCTGTAGCAAATATTTTTTAAAAAAATTATTTTTAATGTAGCGACACATTTAGTCTGCGTCGCAATATTGCGACGCATTTATGGGTGTCGCAATATATTGCGACGCATTTGGGGCATCGCAGAGAGTCGCTGTTTAAGCGACGCAATTACGATAAATTGCATCGCTATAGCTTGTTTAGCGACGCATTTAGGCGTCGCTATATTTAATTTTTCTTGTAGTGTCTCTAGTCTCTGTAATAGCTAAAAATAACTCTCACCCATCTTGTGATATCTTTAAACTTAACATAAAGGAGTTTGGATATGTGTTCCTTGATCATGGGGCTAAATTTGCGTTCTCCTATCATGGGGCCAATCTTGATACACTACACTCGCAAGTAAAACCAATATCCTTGACACTAGCATACTAGCTCGAGCGTCAGGTATAGGGCCAAACTTAAGACTTCTATTATTTGAAAGCACTTCAGCATCAAGATCATCAATAAGGGGATCTTAGCTATATATAACATATGTAAGAAAGGTTATAACTATGATGCTTAAGGAAGAACTGACCACTTGACTTGACATTAGATGAAGCAAAAAAATGTTAAAGGATTTGACTTAAAGCAAACTTAAATTTACTTTCAATCAATGATTGACTTTTCTTGTTCTTAGGAGATGAATTTAAAAAAATCTAAATTAATCGTAGATATTGAAACAACTTTTTTTCTTTTTACCGAAAATACACTTTTTAAAAAGTATGTAAAAATGCACAAAATCTAGCATATAAAAGTTTTCTTAAATACTACAAAATTTGATTTTTTTAAATAATTTTTTAAATTAAAGTAAACAAATTTGACTTTTTATTTTTATATTTTGATGGTAGAATAGTACCTACATCTAATTTCTTGAGTAGTACTTTAGTTTATTTTATATTTATGTTACCATATATTTATTGATTTTGATTAGTTTATACAAAATAAATTATTAATTTTAAATTATTTGAATTTCAACACCATGCCTTTAAAATTTTTGGTTCTATCATACATATAGTATATATTATATACACGATATTTTTTTTAATTAGTTAGATAATGCTTCTAATAATAATGTTACTATTGAGTTACTAAAACCGTACTTGCATCCTATCTTAGATAGAAAATTATTTTATGTAAGATATATATCACATTTTTAATTTAGTTATATAGGATAGTTTAAAAGTTATTGATGAATATGTGAATAAAATTAAAGATATTATTAAATATATAACATTTTCAGAGATAGAAAATAAGATTTTAAACATTTATGTATTGCCCATAGTAAAATAATCTAAATAATTTTATTAGATGTACAATATAAATAGAATTCATATATTTAATGTTATAATTATATTTTGAATACAAAAATTTTATTGCTATTTTTTATATGATCACTTTCCAATTGATCTATATTAGATTGCCACTGGACTACTTGCGATATTATTATGTATTTTTTAAAATATTTTTTTGATGCTACCAATATTTATTTTTTATTTATTATCCCACTTTTCCTTTATTTTTTAACAAATTATAACATTTCTAACTATTTTGCAACTTTTAAGAACATAGAAGGTTTTAAAGCTATAATTTAAATAATAAAATTAAAATTTAATAAACACTAGCAAGAAATCTTATATTTTCATTTTTGATCTTTCATTATGGATTTCATGTATTAGCAACATTGGAAGAAGTTTAAAGCAATATGATGCATGATTTTGGTAACATTAAACATTAAATTACTATATTATTAAAGAAAAAATATATTTTATATGATCAAAAATAATATAAGTAAAAGATCCTCTAATTTAGGATTGGCTTTAGGTATAGTAGTGGGAGTGACAAGGCTTAAATATGAAATATTATTAATAGCAAAAGTAAAGATTTATAATTGTATCATTCAATGAATTATCTTTTTATTTAGGTAACAATTTTACAAACTTTTTATGAAGAATTAGATAACTTTGATAGTTTGGCTAGAAAGCATATGAAAACAATTATTATGTGCTTGCTGCCATACTTGATTTTATACTGATAATTGAAGTTTGTTTCATTGCAAAAGGTTTGACGCTTAATGATAGGAGCCGATTGAAGTCTAGCATGGTAAAAGTATTGGTCTATCTAAAGAATCAGTATGACGTAAAGGTTAGAATATGGAGTCAAATCAAGGGCAAGGATAATTTTTTTTTTTAAACAATTAAAAGATTAAAGGCAAAAAAATAAAGAAAGTGATAAAACAAATATTTGTCTAACCGACTCGGGCCTGATTAGACGGAGAATGTTGCGATCATGATGGTAAGCAATATACAAAAATTATATATTTCAATTATTTTTATTTAATTTTAAAAATTAATTTAGAAATTAAACGATTATATGATATCGGCTTGCCAAGTTACTCGGCATGATGAATTGATGATCCTCGGACGGATCCTAGGTCGTGCCGCCGGAGGCATTTGTTTAATAGAAAAGAAAACCCGTGTCGGCTTTTGCCCTGCACCAGGTCACGTTATCTGGAATCGGGCAAAAATGGTGACAAAAAAACTGCGAGGCGGGGTTGTGAGCGGGCGAGCGATGACGGCCGCAAACTGTGACGCTGACGCAGAGTTTTCAGAGCTATTATTTGCGGCCACAAAGGGCAGAACTGGACATGCGGCGCGGGATCTCCTCCACACATCCACAAGGATGTTTTGCTGAGAGCCATTCCAATCCAGTCCGACCAATAGGGTACTGCTTCTGCGTTCGTACATCAACCCTGGCCCTCTGGGTCCATTCCGTACCTTTCGTGCATTGATATGCGTCCGCCAGCTTGCACGTGATACGCAGTTGGTGGACAGCTGTTCGGTTTACAGCCTCTCGTTTGGAGCACGGGCTTTTCTTAGGTTCATTGCACCTCTTTTGAAGCTTTCGATTTTATACAAATACTTTCGACGCTAAAAGTATTTTTTTGGCTGAGTAAGTCTCGACATTTCACTGATTAAAGTTAATTTCAGAAAGATAAAATTTTGTTTCTTCTTTGATGTATTTTTTTTTTTTTGGACTGTTCATGCATCAAAATTGTGTAACTGCTTTCTATACCTAAAAAATAAATATTTCTTAAAAATTTAACATGATTATATTATTAATTATTTGAGCTCTTATTTTAAGTTAAGGAAAAAAGAAAGAAAAAAAGTACTTTCAAATCAAGATATTTTATTAAATTATATATAAATAAAATATCTTAATCATACGGGAGATCCAATGATCCAGCGCTTTGACTGTCACCCACTGCAGTACTGAATTTATGCACGTTTGGCTCTGTTGTCGAGTACACTGGTAAACAGATTAAACAAGATCTGTGTACCATCAATCGACACCAGCTGATACAATGTAATTCATCATGAAACCAAGGGCTGCAGAATGTAATTTGGTAAATTGTTGTAGAGTATAAACCTAAATGTCATTCAATACATTGTGCCTTGGTATATGGATGAGTTTTCCGAAGACGAAAAGAAGAAGACAAAAAAAAAAAATTGGCGACCACACAACTTGTCACGCATCTTTCCAGAACGAGACGCCGTTTTGACGTTTATTTGAGTGTAGCAGTATAATGGAGAAGGCCTCTCTTGGGCCAGTTGGGCTTTTCTAGCTAAGTCGATGTTCAATTAAATTGTACATGACAGAAATGGTTGGCTTGCTAGCTCAGACATATCACCTAACCCTTTCTCTTATCTATGACACATAATTTAGTAGGTAATTTGTCCTTGCACCAAAGCTTGCCGACATGGTATCAGCTGAGTGGTAGACTAATTTGATGGTGGCACATGATAAACAACTAGAAAGTGATACATTGTAGCTAATCAAATTTATCTTGTATATCTTTTTTTTAAAAAAATCTCAATTAGGAAAGATTTTATTAAAGATGCCGCTCAATCTGAGAAGTTTCTTATATATAGCATCAATCTGTTAAAGTTTAAAATTGATTTCACATGCTAATAAGCAAAAAAAAAAACATAACTCTAATGATAAAGCACTTCTAACCAATCTATACATACCCAAAAAGCCTTATTTGAGAGATGGCTCATCCAAGCCATCCACTACTGAGTAGATCAACCCTACGAGGACTTTTTCAAGCATTTATATAAGCAATTTCAAGCCTCTTAGATAAACTAAGTTCAATCCTAAGGTTAAAACTATAGAGAGCTAAGAAAACTTCAAGTCTTTCACTTTGTAGACTAGCTTGGATATTAGAGGATTCTCGAAGAGACTCTTCAAACATTTTTTTTTTTGTGTGTTCTTTCTCTCTCTTTTAGCAGAGCATACATAAATTAGTTGCGAGTCCTATACCATCCTAACTATAACTTTCTTGTTGGTTGGTAACTGAAAATCAATTCATCTCTCTTTGATCCCTCAGCAAATTAAACTCTTTGCTCAAAAATAATACTAAGATACATTGATTACAGTGGTCTCATCTTGTTGGGCTTAATCAGTTATATTTCTTAGAAATTATCTCTTTCATGGATTTTACAAGTTGAAAAATACATTATTATATTAACTAAAATTTTCTAGTCTGATATGATCTCTAGACCATCTTTTCTGAACATTTTCTTGACAAGGACAAAATACCACATTTCAAACGGTACTTAATAATAACCATGACAACCAAGGAAGAAAAACATTAATTTGGCACAAAAGAATACATGCACAAGAATGGAGATTTGTATTTGAGAATGACACATGTGTTAATTTCTTGGAAATGAGAAAATTACCACGCCAATGTGTGGTTTAAAATCGATATGGTCTTAAAAAGTTACTCATCAAATTACAGTAAAACATTCGTGTGAAGATCCACTAAGATATATACCATCATAATTCTAGTTGCAACTCATCATGCAAATCATTCGATCCATAGTGGTGCAATTTCTTGGTCCCTGTTTGAAAGGCAACGTTTTCCTTGCGGAATGGATTCTTGGGGTTTAAACTTGTATTGCTCTTTGGATCCATAGTGGTGCTCCTTTGGGTGCGTGAGGTTTCACCATATCTCTGTGGAAAGCAGCACTCTTTGCACGTGACCGCGCGAGGATTGATCTCCATCTCTGCGTATAGGAGGGACCCCACCTGAATTATACCCCCTGTCTCCTTTGTCATCGCTCCCTCGTTCCGTCGATCCGAAATTCATTACATATTTACATCCAGCCACGTACGAGCAGCGCCGACAGTGGTGGCTGTCTCTCAAACTCACTGTGGCCATACAATCATTCATCTTTGAGACAAAAACAAATTTCCTTTCTAAGAAAAAAAGAAAAAAAGAAAAATGAGAGGAAGAGAAAGCCTCAGCCAAGCGTTAAGAACGCACCATGGCCAGGAATTTAGGAGCCACCATTATGACGATTAGAACGATGTTAATTGGTTGCGAGATTCTCCATTGGGTCGCAGCTCTATAAAAGCAATAAGATGGCTCACCTAACCTAATTATATCATTTTCTTCTACCTTATTCCACAACATTCTCATCTTTGAGCCTTGCTAGCTGCCTTTCCTCCTCATGGAGCAGCCCCTCCTCCCAAATCTCAACCCCTCCTCCACCACCCCATGCAGTACCCCTGATGGCAACTCTCGTACGGCTGAATCCTCCTCTGCTCCCCCCACCACCCTCGCTGGCCTCGCCTTGGTCCTCGTCCTCGCAGCCATGTCCCTCTGGGCAAACCTCGAAGCCGGCGAGGGCTTCGACATCACCATCCTCAACGCCGCGCTCCCTGATAGTCACGCCGCCCGGCGCTTCGATCTCCTCTTCGTCTCCAACGGAAGGGCGGCCCAGATTCTCCTGAATGCCAGCGGCTTCGTGGAGCACATCCTTTACCCAAATGAACTGTACCCTCGCAAGCCGGTCAGCAGCGTGACCCTCCGCCTGGCCGGCCACAACCTCAGCGAAGCTGTGGCAGTCAGCGAGGGAGATGATTCCCAACGTCCCGGCGAGTTCGTGATTCATGTTAGCCCCAGTGCCATGGCCGACGCCAACCCGGGCTTGGCGTTGGGCTCGGCGGTGCAGCGAGCCATGGCTCGCGTCTGGCTCTGGGACGGGCGGGGCACGGCCCGAAGTGGATCGTGGACGCCATGGTGGAGTACCTTAGCTTGTCGGCCGGGTTCGGCCGCGACGCCGTTCCGGTGCGTCCCAGCGGTCCGTGTTGGGGAGAGGAGGGGGAGCCAGTTGGTGCTGCGCGATTTTTGAAGTACTGCGAGGAGAGAAGAGGCGGGTTCATGGCTCGGCTGAACCGAGCCATGAGGAAGCACTGGAGCGAGATCATGGTGGACGTGGCTCTGGGCTCATCGTCTCGGGCGCTGTGCTCGGCCTATCGTTCGATACGGCCGGTCGGCGAGTGGAGTTCTCTGGTTCCAGGTCAGCGTCGGGACTGAGCCAGGCCATGTGAAAAATTGGTGAAGAGAGGGACTGGAATTTGGACTCTTTCAGCTGTGATGATGGGGGGAAAGAAAGGAGGTGCGGAATCGTGACTAGGACTTGGGAGCCCGGGGAGTCCTGTCAATTACCTTGAAGGTGTGGTCCTGAACGATTTAAGTCCGGTTCCAAGGCAGGCCCACTCATATGATCAAATTGCTGCAACATTAATAGTTTTATGTCCTGTTCTACTTAACTTCCGAGTTTTGTTCAGTATTTTTTTTCCTCATTATCTCTGTGAGTGGGTTTTCCTGTCACCTTTTTTGGAAAAAAAAAAAAAAAAAATCTGTTGTTGTTCATTGAGCTATCAACTCGCCGGAGGAAGCAAAATCTTGTTACCGATCTCTTTTCAGACTTCTACATCCTTCTCCTTGGCAAGACGCTGTCCCCAGTTTATCTCTTAACTGAGGACGGAAACTCTCTCGTTATTTCTAGGAGAAAGGAAAAGGACAAGAAAATGTCTTGCTCTCGATTTTCTAAACCTAGGACATAATCCCTTTATAAGGGAGCCCCAGTTAATTCCAATCGTCTACCTACGTACCTTGCCTCTTAACAAGTTTGACCCCCCACGGATAACCAACTGCACGGGCATGATACTGCATCCAGTTACTTCATATTTTTGTGACTCAGAGAGACAGAATAATTATCTTGTTTAGTGTAGTCTTTATTTCTTCTTTACATGGGCACCCGTTGGCCACTCCTTCTCATAATTGATACTTTGGTTGGCAAAAATTTCTATCCTCCCGTTACTAATAGCAGGAAAAATGGCCTGGCGAACTTCAAGCAAGGCTTTCCATCTTGTGAGTTTCAACTCTATTCGCTTGGTGGAGTCACTGTATGTTTAGACTCCTATCCTAATATTTCTGGAAAACTGTTTTCCACTCTAGCTGAGAATTTAGACGAGGTGTTCCATTGTATCGATGCCTGCTCAAGGATACGAAATATATAATTCAACCATTGCTTCCTACATATCTCAGTCAATATAAAATCAATGCATTTGGAGAAATATTAACAAATATTTATGAATGTGTATTGGAGGCAGTTTTATAACTTTTTCTCCCTAACTAATCTTTGAATGACCAAAAATTAAGTTCATTGTCTGAAATTGTTCTTGCTGTTGTTCGCTAGTTAACAGACTCCGGCCAAAATTTAACTTATTAAGAAAGAGGAGGATATATGGTAAGATTTGAGATCTTGTGCAAGCATGATTTGTCCCATATGATTTTACAAACTTAAATAAATTAAAAAATTCAAATAATAATTTTTAGCTAGTTTTTTGAGTAAGGTCCTATATTATTATAAGTAATATAAGAGTAGAGCTCACTCATAATCCATCTGAATTTTAAATACTACGAATGGGCATATGAATTTTGCAATTAAATTTGAACTTCAGATTTGAAGTTAGGTCTTTAGCTTGATGGGGATATCATGGTTTAAATCAGAGAAGTGCCTAAGAGTTCATATCAGCATATATATGTTTAATTATTTCAGATAAGATCCTGAGTCATTACACTATATCATCTTATTTATCATCTGTCAATGTAGCATGCACAAATTTCTTTTCAATTTCATCAGTAGGCAAGCATGATGGCCAGGGTGGTTTTAATGTCCTTTTGGCCTCAAGCACGAGTTCTTACAAATCATCAGTACCATGGGACAATATGTATATCCAAGTCGAAAATATAGAATCCAAAACTCTCTTTACAAAGAGTACCCCCACGCAGCTTTGATAACATATAGAAAATCCATAAACTATCTGATAGTGCGTACTAATTACTTACAGAATAAAATTGATTAATTTAAAGATCATCATGAATAAGAGTTAACAAACATAGAAAAGAATTGGAGAAAATTAAAATCAGTATTGTTGAGGGGTAAAATCATCATTATATTAATATCCGTGCGAGGCGGTTAAGGCTAACCTCCTCCCTTCCGGGCTTCCGTAGCTCGGCCCCTCCGGGCTTCCGTAGCTCGGCCCCTCCGGGCTTCCTAGCTCGGCCCTTCCGGGCTTCTATAGCTCGGCCCCTCCGGGCTTCCGTAGCTAGGCTTCCGTAGCTCGGCCCCTCCGGGCTTCCGTAGCTCGGCCCTTCCGGGCTTCCGTAGCTCGGCCCTTTCGGGCTTCCGTAGCTCGGCCCCCTCCGGGCTTCCATAGCTCCCTTCCGGGCTTCCGTAGCTCGGCCCTTCCGGGCTTCCGTAGCTCGGCCCTTCCGGGCTTCTATAGCTCGGCCCTTCCGGGCTTCCATAGCTCGGCCCCCTCCGGGCTTCTATAGCTCGACCCTTCCGGGTTCTATAGCTCGGCCCTCCGGGCTTCCGTAGCTCGGCCCCTTCGGGCTTCCATAGCTCGGCCCTTCCGGGCTTCCGTAGCTCGGCCCTTCCGGGCTTCCCTAGCTCGGCCCCCTCCGGGCTTCCATAGCTCGGCCCCCTCCGGGCTTCCCTAGCTCGGCCCTTCCGGGCCTCTATGGCTCAGCCCTTCCGCTTCTGCAGCCCGGCTTCATCGAGCGATCCGCAACCTAACACTTACCTCCGCGGAACCTGACGAGGGAGAGCCCGAGCCTACCAGAACGGCATCTAGATGAGGAATCATGTCGGGACGTGGCCTAAAGCCTATCATAACCGCCCCAGGCCTACTCAACCAGATCTCGAGACATCAAGGAGCTCTCCCAGCCGTCGATCTCTGAACAAACAGGGTACGGATTCTAACGGCCCCACAACGGCCTGATTCTGTCTGTCTCCGTATCGTAACAACCTCCGAACCTTCCAGAAGGCGCTCAAGACCCAAGTGACAGTCTATAAATATCAGACTCACAGATTCCCCAGGTACGCAACTCTGGACGCACTCTCCCTGGGCACAGGCACGCGCCTCTTCCACGCGCGCCTCCCTGCTCTCTCGAGCAGCTCGTCGGCGCTCCTGCCCTCTGGAGCTTCCGATTGGCCGCCCCCGGAGAGGTCTCCCGGAGAGATCCACCTCCCCACTGTCTGGTTGATCGCCGATTTCTTCTCCACTGACTTGAGCGTCGGAGGGCCTTCCGCGGAGGACCACCCCCAGCGTCCCCCCGCGTGTGGGCTTCTTTTTGCAGGTCCGCCCCCCTCTTCCTGGAGATCGACCGCGCCCGAGTCGGAGGACGGATCCCGGCGGCAACAGATTGGCGCTAGAGGAAGGGCCTCAAGTCCCATTAAAACTTGAAGAAAGGAGACAAGGATCTCGGTCCGGAGAAGAACCTCTCCAATGGCCAACCGGAGGAGAGCAACCTCTGAAGCCCAAGATCAGGTCGCTTCCCAGAGGCCTGATCCGACTGGCGCTACAGCGCCGCAACCTCCCCCGGTCGAAACTCCGTCACCGCCTGCCATCCCGGTGACCCAAGACCAGTTCGCTACGCTGGTCCAGTAGGTCCAGGCCCTTACCCACCTGGTTCAGGAGCGCCTTGCAGCTCCTCCTGCTTCGCATCCCCAGAAGGAGGCGGCGATTCCTTCTTCGCCGATGGCCTCCTCCTCTGATTTCCATGGGTCCGCGGATCCCCCATATGCCCAGGGGGGACAAACCAGTCCCGCGAGCCGGTTATGATAGAGATCCCCTCAAATCTCGGCGAGCCCGCTCCCTCTCCCGGCGACGTCTCACCATGATTCCACGCCATCCTTGCGATTCTCACGCCCAGCTCCTCCTCTCACCGGTGAAGAGGAGATCCGCCGTCAGATCCAGGAGATGCGTCAGGAGCTGGACGCCAAGCAGACCCATCTGTCCCAGCCCAAGGTGGAACAGGGCATCCCTTTCTCTAAGGGAATCATGGAGGAAGTGATTCCCTCCCACGTCAAACTGCCAGCCGTCGAGCCCTATCACGGCTCCACCGACCCGGACGACCATCTCAGTAGCTTCCGGTCAATAATGATGTTCCACGGAGCATCTGATGCGGTCCTCTGTCGAGCTTTCCCATCCACCCTCAGAGGATCCGCCCGAACCTGGTTCAATGCCTTGAAACCGGGTTCCATTGACTCATTCGACGAGCTGAGCCGCCTTTTTAGTGGCCAGTTCGTCAGCAGCCGCCGCCATCGACGAAGATCGACTCCCTCTCCGAAGTTAAGCAGAGAGAGGGGGAGTCCCTGAGGAATTACCTTGGCCGTTTTAATAAGGCCATGTTGGAGGTGGACCACCTTAATCATGAGGTGGCTATGTCCGCCCTGGCGGGGGGAGTTTCAAAGGAGAGCGACTTCTACCTGGCAATGGAGGTCAGCTACCCCCCATGTCTCTCTGATATGATGGCCCTTGCGGACAAGTACGCTAGGGTCGAGGAGTCACGGAGAGTGGCCCGCGCTGAGCAAGCAAAGAAGAAGCAAGAGCCCAAAGTCCCGACAGGCACCGTCCGCCCGGCGGCCAAGTCCGCCTCGCCGCCAAAGAGTCCCTCCGCTGTCGCCAAGGAATCGCTCCCGGAGTCCTCCTAGGCGATTTGATCGCTATACTCCGCTGACTGTGCCCCGGGCGCAAATCCTTATGGAGATAGAGCGCCAACTTCCCCGGCCGGTACCTCTCCGAGGGAACCCGACCCGAAGAGATCCCGCCAAGTACTGCCGCTACCATAGGGAGCATGGCCATGACACTGAAGAATGCTGGCAGCTGAAGAATGAAATAGAGAGGCTGATTCGGCGGGGACGGCTGGATCAGTTCAGGAGGGCGCCCGAGCCGCAACGACAAGGAGGTGACCGTCAGCTCGAGCTCCAACAACCTCCTCCTCCACCCAATCCGCCCGTAATTGGCCGCATCAACATGATTGAAGAAGCCGCGGATCGAGCCCCAGGGGCGGCGGTGAAGAACCAGTGCCAAAAAAGGCAAGGATGGGCGAACTCTCCTTCTCCGACGATGATCTTCTGGGAATACAACTTCCCCACGATGACGCACTAGTTGTATCCCTTAATTTGAACGATTATGATGTAAGCCGAATCCTCATTGATAGTGGAAGCTCGGTAAATGTTTTGTACCTCGGTGTGTTTGCCAGGATGAAATTGCTCATGGAAAACCTTCGAGCCGTGGATTCCGCCCTGATGGGATTCACCGGCGACGTCATCATCCCGGAAGGAATCGTCACCCTGACGGTCCGCGCGGGAACCTGGCCCCTTGTGACCATTGTACAGACCGATTTCCTAGTGACCGACCTCAGATCCCCATACAACGCCATATTCGGCAGGCCTGGCTTGATGTCCCTCAAGGCAGTTGTCTCTATCCCGCATCTGTCTATGAAGTTCCCACCGAGCGAGGAATTGGAGTGGTTCGGGGAAGTCAAGGCCATGGCTCGGCAATGTTTCGTTACGAGCCTTCAGTCTAGAATGCCCGAAGTTGACGGGCTAGACGCCTGCGAAGACTTCGCCGAACAACGGGGAGAACCGGTAGAGGAATTGGAGGAAGTACCATTGGACGAAGCTCAGCCCGACCGAACCGCAAGGATCGGGTCGCTACTCAAAGGAGAGTCTCGGCACAGGTTGATCAGATTCCTCCAAAGCAATGCCGACATCTTCGCCTGGACCGCCTCCGACATGCCAGGAATCAACCCCGAGGTCCTCGTCCACCATCTCAATGTGGACGAGATGCACAGGCCTGTTAAGCAGAAGAAGAGAAGCTTCGCCCCAGAGCGGCAAAAAGCCATTGAAGAAGAGGTCGACAAACTCATAAAGGCCAACTTCGTCCGAGAGGTAAATTACCCAAACTGGCTGTCAAATGTCGTCATGGTGAAAAAGTCGAACGGCAAATGGAGGATCTGCATCGACTTCACCGACCTCAACAAAGCCTGCCCGAAGGACAGCTTCCCCCTCCCTCGGATCGATCAGCTCGTGGATGCCACCTCAGGCCACCAGATGCTGTCATTCATGGACGCCTATTCCGGCTACAATCAGATCCGAATGGCCCCCGAAGATGAAGAAAAGACCGCCTTCATAACCGATCGAGGTACCTACTGTTACCGTGTTATGCCTTTTGGTCTTAAGAATGCAGGGGCAACCTACCAGCGGCTGGTCAACAAGGTGTTCAAGGAGCAAATCGGCCGGAACATGGAGGTATACGTGGACGACATGCTGGTCAAAAGCAAGGAAGCGCCACGCATGTCGAGGACCTCTCGGAGAGCTTTGCAACGTTGCGCAAATATGGGATGAAACTCAACCCGACCAAGTGCGCCTTCGGCGTCAACTCGGGGAAGTTCCTCGGCTTCATGGTCTCCCAGCGAGGTATCGAAGCTAACCCCCAGAAGATTCAAGCTCTCCAACAAATGGCGCCCCCTGCATCTGTAAAGAGGTCCAGCGCCTAACCGGGAGGATAGCGGCCCTTAACCGCTTTGTGGCGCGGTCGGCCGAGAGATGCCTCCCCTTCTTCAAAACTCTCCGATCGGCCAAAAACTTCCAGTGGACTCCCGAGTGCCAAAGGTCATTCCAAGATCTCAAGAAGTACCTCGGCTCGCCCCCGCTCCTCAGTAGTCCGACCCCAGGAGAGACCTTATTTTATACCTGGCTGTCTCGGAGAATGCGGTTTGTTCGGTGCTAGTCAAAGAAGAAGGCAAAGTCCAGAAGCCGATCTATTATGTGAGCAGGTTGCTCCGCGATGCGGAGACAAGGTACAGCAGGATTGAAAAGATGGTGCTGGCCTTAATCACCTCAGTTCGAAAGCTACGACCGTATTTTCAAGCACACTCCGTAACGGTCCTGACTGACCAACCCATCAAGGCGGTGGTCCATCGTCCGGAAACATCGGGAGAATGACCAAATGGGCCGTCGAGCTAAGCGAGCACGACATACATTTTCAGCCTCGCCCAGCCATCAAAGCCCAAGTACTGGCCGACTTCCTCCTCGAGTGCACCATCCCGGAGGACGGTTCTGTCCCAGACTCCCTTGAAGAGCCAAAGTCTGGAGCCCGGTGGCTCCTCCACGTCGACGGGTCGTCCAATGCCCATCACTCCGGTGCGGGTCTAGTTCTTACTAGTCCTGAGGGGATGACTTTCGAGTATGGCGTCCGATTCTCCTTCCCGGCTTCCAACAACGAAGCCGAGTACGAAGCTCTGTTGGCCGGTCTCCGGATCGCCCACAATCTGAAGGTGGAAAAACTCAACGCCTTCACCGACTCTCAGCTGGTAGCCGGCCATGTTCGGGGAGAATTTGAAGCTCGGGAGCCGAACATGATTCGATATCTCCAGGAGGTGCGTAACTTGCTTCCCCATTTTCCGAATTTGAAATTATTCAGATTCCCAGATCCGAGAACGCCCGTGCCGACCTACTCTCCCGACTGGCAACCACGGAGACGATGGATGCCGAACAAAAGTTCCACCTGGAGACTCTGGAAAAGCCGAGCATCACGGAAGCCGACCGAGTGATGCAAGTTGAGGCCGAACCATCCTGGTTCGACCCTATCCTCAAATATCTCAAAGAAGGGTCGCTTCCGTCCGACCGAAGAGAGGCTAGGAAGCTGAAGCTGCAGGCCATCCACTACGTGTTGATTGACAACCAACTGTACAAGCGGTCATTTTCCATGCCGCTGCTTAGGTGCCTTCGCCCATCAGAAGCGGACTACGCTCTGCGCGAGGTACATGAAGGGATTTGCGGCAACCATTTGGGAAGCCGGTCCCTCTGCCACAAGTGCTGCGACAAGGCTACTACTGGCCGACCATGCAAAAGACGCGGACGATCTAGTCCGCGCCTGCGACCCCTGCCAAAGGCATTCAAGCATCCAAAGGCTCCCCTTCCGCCAAGCTAGTTTCTATATCCTCCGCTTGGCCCTTTGCCAAATGGGGGATGGACATCCTCGGCCCATTCCCGCTTGCCACAGGGCAGCGGAAATTCTTGTTTGTCGCCATCGACTACTTCACCAAATGGGTCGAAGCGGAAGCGGTCGCACAAATTACCGAGGCACGGGCCCGAGACTTTGTGTGGAGGTCCATCATTTGCCGATTCGGCCTCCCTCATACTATAATCACCGATAACGGCAAGCAATTCGATAACTCCAAGTTCCGCCAGTTCTGTGAGAACATGGAATCCGTCACCACCTTACTTCGGTCGGGCACCCACAAGCCAACGGAGCAGCCGAAGTAACCAACAGAACCCTCCTCCAGGGAATCAAAGCTCGCCTCTCCAGAGCCCAAGGCAGGTGGGCGGATGAACTACATCATGTCCTATGGGCTTACCGCACAACCCCAAGAATCCCGACCGGCGAAACTCCATTCCGAATGGCTTTCGGTACAGAGGCCGTTATCCCTGTGGAGGTCGGTCTCCCATCATTGCGGGTGGAGAGCTACTCGAAGGAGACTAGCAACTGATAGAGATATAGACTAAAAGATATGCTTTATGTTATGTCTTTACATTTTTAATGAGAATTCATTTTGAGCAATGTGTGCCATTTACTATATATATGTGCATGTATCTAGTATTTACAAAGAGTATTTGATCTAGTGTGTAGAGTACGGCTTACACACAGAAGACTAGATCATCGGTTCTTTTGGAATACAAGTTTATTATTTACAGTTTTAGATGGAATTGGACACACCATCAGTAGAACTGTAGCACAAATTTTAGTAGGTCTGTCTTGACTACGGGAAATGGTTTATTCTAACTATTTGTGCTAGTACACTTTGTGTGTATTGAACAGGACCCAGTTGAGTTGATTATTTATACTGACTTTATAAAATAATTTAGAACTCATGAATATTATGATTACTTATGCTCTTAATCTGAATTCTGTTTCTAGACACGTGTATGTAGTGTTTATTGCTTTGATTACACATAGAGTGAGATTCTATATGAGTCAATAAACTCAGTGGGTTGGGCAATAACATTATGTATATGGTGAATATTAATAGTTGAAGGAATCCACGTCCTGTTAATTTGGACTGATGATATCCCCTTGAGAAAGCTTATAAGTTTTGATTGTATCAAATCTTGCAAGTGAATTTTGAATCCGATACATCAAATAAGTTAAGTGGATAAGTCTCAAGGATATAACAGCTAATTAAATTATATTGTCAGTATTTAAATTTAATTGGTGGATATCTGTAATCTTAACGTGGGGAGATAATAAGTATTTAATATTAAGGCTTAAAAATATAAATTCGAATATGATTAGGAGTACAATTATAATTCTTTAGTGGAATGAATTATAATTTACGTAATTAAATCCTAACCCGGGATAGGATTAGGAGATTTAATTACGTGGGAAGTTCTTTTCATATTTGCCTATTTGGTCCCTGTTGTAGCCCTATAAATACCCTCTCAATTGGTTGCTAGGGTTACGCTTTTGAGAAAAAGAAAGCAAGAAACCCTAGGTCGGCCGAGAGAGATCCCACCATCTTGAGAGAAGAAGGTATTTCGGGAATACGGCGGAAGGCCAAAAGGTTGAGGTCGAGCAATCAAATCAAGTGTTCCAGCGTTCAAGTCTGAAGGTATAATCTTATACTCATAGTCGATCCCCGCTGGGGGCCAGCCCCCAGACCCCCGTATGCGAAGCGGCAAATCGTCGAGCAAAGTAGCAATCATGGTGCGACAGAGATCTTCATCTGCGTGGAAATTTTGACCATAATAACAGGGATTTTATTTATCTTGTTTATATTGGTTATGTTGCATACTTGCTTGATTGTTTATCCTTTTGTTCTTATGTCTATAACTAGGAGAACATGGTTAATTGGATAATCACTGCTGTTTGTGTTTATAAGATAATCAAACACAAGTTTTATAACCCTCAAAATATTGTTTAAATAACTAAGTGGGAGAGGGAATTAATCACATTTAAATCCCATGGTCCCATCACTTGTTTATTGGTGAGGTAGTTAATTTCACGTGTTAGCATTAGTGCTTTCCTCCCCATAGGATGAAATTGATTGCCAGCTCACCAAGAATAATCCCTGGTAGTTGTTAATGTTGGATTACCTCTCCATCTGAGGGATCCACCATGGGACAATGGATCTAGCATTGAGTGATGGTATACACTTAGGTATAAATATTGGTATCCTCCCCATCGGAGTCACTACAAATATTTATATGACCAAAGTTAGCCAGCTAATTAATTTTACTTGGTATGTTACCTTTTACCTAGATAGTAAAATTAATAGGTTTTATCTGTCTAGATAAATGATGAGTAGTAGACGTCCTCCCATCGAGGCATACTATTCAAAATGTACTAGGCTGCTGGCGAATTCTTTATTATGTAGTGGTTGAGGGGCCCTACTTATAATTTTGAATTTAAAGTTTATTGCTCATTATATCTTATTTGATGTATGAATGATTCTCAGGATTAAAATGTCTTCTTTCAATCCACTTGCTGTGATACTCAAAGAAAACAAATTGACTGGTCCTAATTACATTGATTGGAAAAGAAACCTGGATATAGTGTTAACTGCAGAAGGGTACAAGTATGTGCTCACTCAGGTCTGTCCCGCAGAGCCCGGTGAAGGGGCTTCAGATCAGGAGTCCCAAGCTTACCGTAAGTGGGTTAAGGCTGATGAGATGGCGCGGTGTTACATATTGGCATCTATGTCAAATGTTCTGCAACATCAGCATCAATCTATGCCCTCTGCCTATGACATGATGTTCAACCTCAAAGAAATGTTTGGGGATCAGAGTCGTGCAGCTAGGCAGACTGCGATGAAAGAACTGATGAACACTAATATGGCTGAAGGAACTCCTGTCAGGGATCATGTTCTAAAGATGATTAGCCTTCTGAACGAACTGGAGATCCTTGGAGCGGAGATGGATGGGGAAACCCAAGTTGATATCATTCTCCAGTCCCTACCTGATTCTTTTAAGCAGTTCTGCCTAAATTACACTATGAACAAAATGAATTTTTCATTGGCAGAGCTACTTAAAGAACTTCAGGTAGCAGAGAGTTTCATAATGAAGCCTGCAGTTGCTATGGTTACTGAAAAAGGTTCTTCTTCGAAGTCTCATGCTAAGAAGAAGAAAAAGGTTCAGAAAAAGAAACAGCATCATGCCCCACAGCCCAATGGGGAAATAAAAAAGAAGGGAAAGTGCTTCGTCTGCAAGCAGCCAGGTCACTGGAAGCAGCAATGTCCAGTTTGGCTTGCCAGGAAACAGGCTAGAGGTATATCTCATTCACTTGTAGTTGAAACTTGTTTAGTGCTGTTATCTACCAGTGGCTGGTGTGTAGATACGGGAGCCACTAATCATGTTTGCAATTCTTTGCAGGGGTTCCAGCAGACCCGGCAGCTAAGTGATGGAGAGATTTACATATTTCTGGGAGATGGCACGAGAGTGTCAGTAGTTGCAGTGGGAGATTTTAGCTTTTCTTTTAGTAGAAATAGAATTTTAATATTAAAAGACTGTTTATTTGTACCTTCAATTAGAAGGAATTTAATTTCAGTTTCTAAGTTGGTTGATGATGGATATTCAGTTTATTTTAATGACTCCGTTGTTATTAAGAAAAATAAACATTTTATCTGTTCTGGTACATTGGTGGATGGTCTTTATATTATTAATCCTGTTTCTCCTACTGTGCAACTAAATGAAGTGAATAACAATAATAGACCATGTAAGAGAAAACATCCTTCTGAAATGAATCAAACTTATCTTTGGCACTTGCGCCTAGGTCATATAAATCTAAGACGGATTTCTAGACTGGTTCAAGATGGACCATTAGGTTCATTGGAAGTAGAGGCACTACCGGTCTGTGAATCTTGCTTAGAAGGAAAAATGACCAAGCGGCCATTCTCGGCCAAAGGCAATAGAGCTAAGGAGATATTAGAATTGGTTCACTCTGATTTGTGTGGCCCAATGAACATCCAAGCTAGAGGTGGTTTTGAGTACTTTGTCACTTTTATTGATGATTACTCAAGATATGGGTATATTTATCTGATGCGCCGTAAGTCTGAATGCTTTGAAAAATTTAAAATTTTTAAGGCAGAAACGGAGAACCGTCATGGTAAAAATATCAAGACACTACGATCCGATCGTGGTGGCGAGTACCTCTTAGGGGAGTTCACAGATTACTTATTAGATGCTGGGATTGAATCCCAGTTGTCTGCACCTAGAA